>BCGR01000018.1:600000-821649 GCA_001599375.1 Phoma herbarum | reverse complement strand
TCAACCATCTCATCAACCATCTCATCAACCATCTCATCAACCATCTCATCAACCATCTCATCAACCATCTCATCAACCATCTCATCATTTATCCTCCATCTCCCATCGTCCATCTCACCTCCCATCGTCCATCTCACCTCCCATCGTCCATCTCATCGTCATCTTATTGTCTATCTTATTGTCCACCTTAACCCTTCTCCCCTCTAATTTCTCTTATAGAGAATAGATAGAACATATAGAATAGATAGAACAATAAGAATCTTATAGTTGTGTAAAACACACCCTCTTTCTAGTGTAGAATACACCCTCTTTCTAGTGTGAAATACACCCCTTACGCGGTGTAAACGACGGACTTTCTTTAGTGTTATTTACACCCAATTATAGGGGTGTTTTTTACCTGGTCTGGTACCCCAGTGGCGCTCAGGATCTTTACAACTTCAGACTTACTCTGTGCAAGTAATGGGTCTTCGCAGAATTCAGGGGCGTTAACTTGGCAACTTGACGATTGATACACCGCACGAGCACTTATTGGCGGAGTGGCAGACGGCTTACGGTTCTGTTCCTTGGGTGGATGGAAATACAGCTGCGGGGTCCGAATTCCGAATTCACATTGTCGACTGATTTATTTTTATCCAGAAGCTGGAGATATCCCAGACATCCGACTGAGGTCGAAAATGCATAGTATTGCCGCATGAGGTTCTACCACGTACGGCTCGGTCTACAAATAGTACCCGACTTTCTCAAAAGAAAATAACTGCCCTGAATTGCTGCCGTTGACACGACCATTCGGGCCCTTTCGGGCAAATGGGTCATAAATCTCATGGATGAGTAAGCATTGACTACCTGTTACAGACGATCGAAAAAGCAGTGCGGCAAAGTATGATCGAATTTAGTTGTGGGCAGTTTTTGCGCAAGATGCACGAGGACCCATTCACTATCCTTACCGAGAACGTGTGTAGAACGTTGTCGCCTCGGATGGGAAACTATGTTCAAATGCGGAAGACCAGAGCCTTCAGAACTTGGCCAGTACGTGAGTGAAAGACGGCCATGGGACTTGCACCAGTTTCTGAGCTTCCCTTCCGCTTTCCACGAAGCTTACCCTCCTTTCGCCACATCCTCTCATGTCTCTTCTACACCACTTCCATTGCGTGGGCAAACTTTTAAACATCCGATCAAGCCACCTTCTCCGTGTGTAAACAATGGTCTACAATACCTCTAGGGTCTGCTTCCTTGCCACGAGATCCGCCTGTTCATTCGTTAACAGCCAGACGACGTTACAACTGCAAGTACGTTGTAAAAATACGCATCACTAATGCCGGCAAAGTGAAAGACACAAGGGTTTTCCGCGGTCTCGTAACGTGGTATTCTATCCAGGCCTCCTGAAGCACACCATTACTCAAAGCGGGATCACATGCGGCCATATAAGTGCGCCAATTATGTGGTTAATACGTAAATCAGTCGGGAGCTTCTATTGAGACATTCTGGACCGTTGGGCGGACCTAAGCCCGGTGTAGCACTAAATGAGATTGAACAATTCAGTTAAGACAAGTACAGAACAAAGAGGGAAACACCCGAACATTGGATGTACAGTGCGGCTAGCTGAAGTGTCGAGTTGCGAAGACCGAGGCGATTAAAGCCACAAGCCACAGGAAAGGTTAGGAAAAGCTTATACAATTAGTCTATCCTCACCTCCTTGAACTTAACTGCTCGCAACAACCACTTATCCTTCCCTCGACGACTTCGACTCTTGCTGTAGCGATGTCCTTGAAACTCTTCATGAGCGGGTGGGCTGTCCTACTGCTACAAGCATTCTTTGTCAATGCCTTCGTCTTATCCCGAAATGGCGTTCAGCATCAGGCAAAGAATGACTGTACATGCTCAGATGTGCGTTTCGTTAATGGCATCATCCTAGAGCAATACGCGAAACCCGCCTCGGCTATCTGCTCGAACATCCTCAATATACCCGGCACCTGCCACAACAACCATCACCAAGACTGCGACTCAGAGCACCGCTGTAGTAGTTACCGATCACGTCACTGTCACCACTGCCTTGGGACTGGCTACAACTTCGAGTGAGACGACTGTGACATCTATCGCCACAGTGGTCACGACGGACATCTCTACTTCTATAAGCACACAAAGTGTGCAAGTGACTTCAGTGGTGACAGTGCCATCTACTACTGTAATCACTCCAGCTGCGACGACGACGAAGACGACGTAAGTAGCCTACCTCACGACGCAAAGTCGCAACCTTGCTCATGCTCGTATAGCGTTACATTTTACGTTCTGAGCTCTCCCCTGCAGCAGCGGGATCGCCGGAAGGTTTTGGTTGACGCCTTTCCCAACTGCCCCTGGCAACTTCGCTTGCTTGAGTACGAGCTCGTCAGCAAAGCATGCAAATGTTTCATTACGACCCGGGCAGCTTCCATGCGCGTTGCCACCTCCACAGTGACGGCAACATCGACCACCACAACTGCAGTCGACGGCACTGTTGTGAAGCCTGCCGGCACCACGACTGCTGTTTCGACTCAAGTCGTCCCAGAGGTCGTCACCATCTACACCACTAGCCTTCTTGCTACCACGGTTACATCGACCTCGACAATCTTTTCCACCACGACTGCTCTAGCCACCTCGACGGCCCCAGTGCCAGTGTCCACGCAGACAGTCACTGTCCAAGTGTCATAGTACGTTCCACACCACGGCGAGCACTCTACCACTGATACCATCCCAGCACCCAGAAGCAAAAGAAAGTCGGCTACCCCTCATGCGCCTACAATCGCTACTACCGCCCGGTCAACGATATTAGCGGCGACCCGGGTTCTAACAGCGATTACTCCGTAGGCCTGTAACAGTGCCAGGCTGCCTGCACCGCGGACCCGAAATGCAAGTTCTCCTACTACGACGCGCAAGTCCTGTTTGTCCCACGGCCCCGTGGCAGGACGAGTACTGAGGTCCCTGCAGATACGATCCAGACCACGCTAATGGAGGTTTTGCGGACGGAGAATGCGACCTGGATAGCAATCCTTACGATCCTAGTTTTGTGCAGTGCAATCTGCCCACGAGATTTGGGGTGGGATACCAAAAGAACTAGATACGTCCCTGTATCGACCAAATCGAGACCTAACAAGTCTTGCTGGTTAAAAAAAAAGGAAAAAAGATGATTGCCTCTGCTACGTCTCCAGGTCAGATGAAAACGCCTGAAGAATGCGAGCACATTGCACGCTCTGCGATCCGGTGAAAGCTAGCTTGGACTCGGCGAAGAGCAGCCCTGGTGAGTGAAGCTGCCCGTGCTGGCGGCAAGTGGGACTGGATGCGCCTGCTTGTGACGAGATTGTGTGATTGAAACGGAGAGAATTCGTTGTAACCCGAATGCCGTCCACCCTCGCATCTACACCTACAGAAAGACCTTCTGGGTGCCTCATCCTCTCATCTCCCTTCGTCTTTCCTCCTACTCCCTGCCCCTCGCCGCTCTTCAGCGTTCCCCTTCGCTGAAACTATTCCGCGCGACCAACTTCGTTTCCCGCGTCGAGAGCACAGCGCACGGCAAGCAAAGAGCGCGAACATCAACACGAGATATTAAACACCAACCATGAGCCCGTGTATACGGTTTTAGTAGCATGTTCCATATATTCCGCATCTGCACACCTGTGTGTCCTACGCCTCTGCCTGTTTCTGCCGCTCATCTACCAGCCTACCATTCTTCAACGTCCCCCTTCCCGGGCATCTTGGCGCGGACGATCTTGTCGCAATTCAGCAAGCAAAGCGGATCGAACGCCTTCTTCAGCTGGCGCATGGCATCGACCGTCTCGGTGCCTAGCTCGTGGGGGAGGTAGTCGCGCTTGACGAGCCCGACGCCGTGTTCGCCTGTCGCTGTGCCTGGGGGAGGTTAGCAGTTGAACAGAAGAATCGGGGAGAGGAAGGAGTTGAGAAGGGAAACCGGTAGGAGGGAATTGTAGACTTACCTTCTAGCTCGATGGCGCGCTTGACCATATCATGCACCAGCTTCTTCGTCTTCTTGTACTCTGTCTTGCGGTTGTACAAGATGATGCTGTGGAAGTTGCCATCGCCGACGTGTCCAACGATCGAGCCCAACAGCCCGCTCTTACTGATCTGCTCCTTGGTCTCGTCGATGATCAGCGGCAGCTTCGAGATGGGCACCGCGACATCGGTGGTCCAAACGCCGACATCATCGTTGCCCTCGCCCTTGGCCATGACGCTCCACAGCGCTTCCTTGCGCGCCTGCCACAGGTCTTCTTTCTCTTGCTCGCTCTTGGCGAACTCGAAGGACACGGATCCGGATTTCTTGGCCATGGATTGGACTTGGGAGACCTGTTCTTTGACGCTGCTGGGTGTGCCGGCGAACTTGAAGAACAGCGTGGGCGCGTTCTTCCACGTCTTGCTCGTCTGTCCGGCGTCGTTGATGCACGCCATCTGCACATCGTCCAGGATTTCGATGGCGGCGATCGGCACGCCGGCGCCCACTACGCTAAACACGCAGTCCGCAGCGGCGCGGATGCTGGGGAAGGCGCACACGGCGACGCTGGTATGCTGCGGCTTGACGGTGACTTTGAGCGTGGCTTCGGTCACGAGACCCAGCGTGCCTTCGCTGCCAATGAACATGCGCGTGAGATCGTAGCCGGCGGAGGATTTGCGCGGGCGCTGGCGCGTCTTGATGATTGTGCCATCGGCTAGCACGACGGTCAAAGAGATCACCCAGTCTTTCATCGTGCCGTAGCGGTACGCGTTGGTGCCGCTGCACCCGGTGCCGACCATGCCGCCGATCATGGCGCCTGGACCTGGATCAGGGGGGAAGAAGAGGTTCGACTTTGCGAGTTCCTCGTTGAGCAGTTCCCAGCCGACGGCGGGCTGGACGACGACGTCGAGGTCGTCCTTGTGCAGCTGCAGGATCTTGTCCATGCGGCTGAAGTCGATGCAGATGCCGCCCTTGGTGGCGGCGAAGTGGCCCTCCAGACTCGTGCCGCCGCTGTAGGGCGTGACGGGGATCTTGCGCTCGTGGCAGATCTTCATGATGGCGCTGACCTCCTGGGTGCTGCCGGGCTTGACGACGCAGAAGGGCACGTCGCCCGGCTCGGCGGGGTGCGAGGACCACGACGAGCCGCTGTGGGACTCGAGTTCGGAGCGCTCGAGCGAGATGTTCTCCTTGCCGACGACGTCGCGGAAGTCGGCCCAGGCGGCCTCCATGTTCGCCTCGGAGATGTTGTGCTTGACGGGCGGGAAGGTGGGCAGCGGTGCGGTCGAGGCGGTGTCGGGCTTGGGGGGCTTCATCTGGCCGTAGTAGTAGCCCAGGGCACCCGCGACGGCGACGGCTATCCCGTGTCAGCATGCTGGTCTTCTCCTGCTCGCACAGCGGCCGTGGTGGGCATACCCGTGATGGTTGCCCAGAACTTTCCGCGCGCCGTCCGCTGCTGCAGCGACTGGAGCTGCAGCTGCTCGGCCTTTTCCTTCTGCACACGCTCCTGGATGCTCTCCTGCAGCTGCAGGTAGAACGGCCGCTCGCCGTCCGCGACGGGCTTCTGGTCCCTGTTGCTCGCCCATCTCTTGTGCGTGATGCGGCCCACTCCCGCGCGAACTCCGCAGCTCGCAGCTGTCAGCTGCCCGACTCTTGGACTGCTCCTCGTGAGCGCTGAGCTCCTTGAGAGCATTGAGCTCCTCGGCAGGCCTCGTAATGACATGGCGACTATGAAGGAACGCAGGACATGGCCTCCCAATGTGAGGGGAAGCTCGAAGCTCGAGGCGTCCTCGGCAGCTCCATGTCGCACTTCTTAGCGCAATGTCGTTTCCTTAACGCCGACCCACCATTGCCGGAGCTGGCCCGAGCCATCTGCGGAAGTGCTGCCACCTCCGCAAGTCGGCTGCTGCAACGGCTATGCATGTCAGTGGTGGTCTTGGTGCGCTGGCGATCTGCATGCTGGTGTCGTTTCGTAAGCTTTAGCCGGGACATACAGGCTACACACGTCTTAACTGCGATAAAACGGCTGGAAACTATTCACATCAACGAGACCAGAGGTATAGGTAAAGATATGCATTCTCTGCTCTCACAGCTGCGACCAGAGCAGACGCCGCGAGACATAAAGATAATGATGCCAACTCCTCAACCACGCGAGCGAGGCGCTAAACCCGAGTCCCCAAGCGCCAGTAAACGAATGCTAGGTATATATGCTAAGAATGCTCGCAAAGATGCAGCACCATCAATAAAACAAACGTACGAATCGTAAAAGCCGTGTCCTGTAACGCCACAAGATGAGGAACAGCGAGCCAAAGGCCGCGAAATAACGGCAACCTGCTGCATGTCTTCAGACTGAGATCGCCGCAGATCATCGAGAGAAACACCGGCATGCATGTTGGGTTGTGTCTGCACGTCGACGTGGCAGTGGAGACCCAATGCCAGCCTGTCTTATAAGGACACCTTCCTCGACATCCTCAGCAACCTCGTCTTGAACCACGTAATAAAACTCAGCCACCTTCCCTTCGCCGCACGCTTCGTCGTGACCTCGGGTGTAACACCCGCCTTCTCCAGGTCGACGGTGCTGACATGCTTCGGCAGGCTGTTCACGTGCGCCGCACGGTGATCCGAGTACTGTCTGCCGCCGACGCTGGGACGGGGCTGTTTCTCGTTCTGCGTGTCCGAGATGCTGCGGCTGCGCTTGTATTCTACGCGGTCGGTGGCCTCGGACTTGCGGCGCTGGTGCTCTTCTTTCTTGGCTTGGCGCCGGTGGTCGCGCTCTGCTTGCTTGCTGAGCTCTTTCTCGTACCGCCGCTCTTTGGCCAGCTCTTCTTCTTCGAACTTGGCCCGCGCGGCCCGGATGGATGCAGCCCGCGAGGCGGCGTCGATGGGCGAGTCGCGCCCGCCGCGGATGAAGCGCAGGCCCTGGTCAAACGAGGTGCGCGAGCTGGGCGAGGTGGTGGTGTCGATGGACTTGAGCGTGTCGCCTCGGGAGCGAGCCTGGGCGACGGGCGAGGTCAGGGATATGGTGGACTGGGAGTAGTTGTTGGCGAGTCGTGTGGTTGAGTTGTTGGTGTTGATGCGCAGGGATACTCCAGGTACGGAGGAAATGGAACCAGATCGACGCCCCGGCTCATACGCGTTCTGTCGCAGACGGAATTCCTCGTCGGACATGATATCATCGCCCTCGTTCTCCATGCCCAGTATCGACGACGGCGACGACTTGGACGCGGGCGGCAGGTAGGCGGTGGGCTGCGGAGTCTGGCGGATGGCCGGCATGGGCGTCGGCCGGGTCAGGCCACCGGACGATGTCGAGAACTGTGAATTGTTCGAGGTCGAGCGCGTGTGTCGATGGCGGCCGTTGACGGGGCTGAAGGTGACGTCTGATATCGAGCGCGAGTACGCTCCGTTGTACTCGTGGGCGATGCCGAGGCTTGCCAGGCTCTCGTTCTCTGCCGCCGGGCGCGAGAGATCCAGCGAGTTCCCTTTGGTGTTCTTAGACGACAGCTTCCGCACGTACGGCTTGATCTTGAGCGGGTGCGAGGTCGTGTTCGCGGACAGCTGGCGCGGCAGCTCGGTCCACTCCTCGATGGTCGTCTTGGGCGTCTCCAAGCGACTAAATGTAAATGCTCCGCCGTCCGCGACGGGGCTCAGCGGACTCGCCAGCGACGACGAGGCCGAGTGGCCGCGCTTGTGCAGCCGCGCATGCCCCGAGTGCGCAGTGCGGGAGGAGACCATGGTGGTGCTGCTGGACGCTTGTCGTGCTACCAGAGCATGTCAGGTGTAAATAGAGGAGCGGGCGGTGGAGGGGATGTAGCACAAGCATCTATCACCAAGCAACGCCCATATCAACAGAGACTGGCGCCGCGGACAGATCGGATCGGTGACGAAACGACGACCTGCACTGGCTGCACTTGTCAAGCGGGTCGCTAGGCAGTTGGTCTGTCGTTTGGATTATCCGGGGTCGCGCGGCCGCGTAGCGTTCCAAGAACAGGATGCAGGGTGCGGCACGTTGCGTTGCTGGAGAGCTGCTCCGGGGAGATCGACAGAGGCGATCGATCTCGTCGTAATCGTGTGGAAAACCTCACGTTCAACCGCTCAACGCAGACGTAGAGACACGGCGATGCTGCTTATATGAGAATATGCCGCACCTCCAAGTGCGGTGCAGTGGGTGGGGAAAAGCTAAGCACTGAGCCAGCGTGAGCCAGTGGGCCTCGCCGTCCTCGACTCCATGGATCTCAGATGATAAGCCCCAGATGAGCCAACCGTCGAATCGCAGCTTGCAGACGCCTGGCTGCGGCGCCGGGACCACGAGAGCCCGTATCCACCGAACGACGGCGAGCACTGCTTTGTTCGAGCATTTCGCGAGTCTTCCGCTTTTGCACACGCGCGAGCACACCCTTATTCGCTGCCGTCCTGAGGGGCCGCAGCAGAAGAGACGACTCCAACGCGCAAGCAGTGGCACTGCAGTCGTCTCTCCGCCTTGGTGATTGGCGGCGTCGCAGCTGCGGTACTTGCAGCCGAATCAGCCTGCAAACCGCAGCGGGATCCTGCGACCCATTTGCCTAGCCTCCGCGCTCACCGACTGCTGAAAAGCTGACTTCGCTGCTCTGGCCCTGCGCAGCGCACGCGCAGTGCGCGCAGGTCTGCTAGAATGTGAATAATAGTAATGTGCGGAGCTCCATCCGATGTTGCCATGTCGACTGATGGAGCGTTGTTTCAAAGCTCGCAGCTGACAGTCGTCTTCATGTGCACGTTCTCCATGGTTCGAGGTCGTCCCCGCGTCTCAGCAGGCGGGCAGCGTGAGGCCAAGACATATGCCTGGATCGTCTCCCGCACGAAGGACCCTGGATCTCCGCCCGGCGTCGTGTTCACATCCTCCCGTTCTTCGATATCTACCGTCCAGTCACTGCAAATGGTCTGGTCGTCACGACGTCGTAACGACATCTAGTGGAGAGCCATTGACGCAAGATTTACAGCACACCGTTCGCGCTACGCATGAGTCAGTCGATTCTCGAGGGAGCATCCTGGGTTAACCGGCTGTTCACGCAAGTATCGAGATGTTTCGGCCAGTCTATCGAGCGCGTCACAGTCGATGCTGCGTTTCTTACAGAGGACCTTGCTGCTTACTACTTCTCTTACTCAGCGAGCATTGATGACTACTACATACGTGCTAATTTGCCGAATCAACTGAGAATGTCGCCGAGTCCACAAGCTGTGGTGGTTTCTTCACCTTGAGTCTTGTCAAGCAATTCTGTTCTCGCGATGTAGCTTTGACCGCTTCGTTGGGTGAACTCAATTTAGTCAAGTCCCTATGACAGACAAGAGCGCCTTTGAGATGGCATCCGGAGCAGCCTCCGCTCCTGCTCCAGCATCCTACTGTAGTCTGCCAGAATCTTGAAGGGGCTCCTTTGTGGTCGCAGTATGAGCCGATGAGATTGAAGACGAAGCTGCTAGGTCCATAGAGACTACTTGTGCACAGAGAGAAGAGTGGTTCCAGGCACGCGTGGTATACATCGTTCGTGTGAATTTAGTCCATGGTATCACTCTTTGCGTTGCTTGATCGCTCGCAAGCCCTCTATTCTTAGGGAGACTTGGGAGAGGCCGGTACGCTCCTGAGCTGATAGGATGGTGTTGAATTATATTGGTTCTCCCTGCCCAAGGTGCTTGACCATTGACAATGATAGAGCACGGTGTGCAGAACGGTTAAATCGCAGTATGGAGAAACACGGGAACGGAAGAAAGATGAGAGGACCAGTATATACATGTTCGCGTACAAACACTGTTCAGCCTGGAGGTGCATTACCCTGGGGTGTACCCTTTCTGCCAAGAGGGTCAATCAACCGCGTCTTTCTAGACAAAGTTCGAATTCTTGCTTGCCTCACAATGCTGTCGGCGATGGGCCTCTCATGTTTTAGGTGAGGCTGGGGTCTAGGATGACGCCCGTATGTGAGAGCTGGTTGATGGCTTCCAGGATCGTGCTCAAGGTTGCGTCTTTGGGCATCGACTAAGTCACAGCCTGCACTCCAGTCCCCGAGAGAGCAAAGAGCCAATGCCAATGAGGTCAGATTTGGTAAATGCGTCGACTGCCTCCAGCTGAGTCCGAGTGAGTGTGAGGCTAGCGTGACGTCGCGCGCACGGTGCTCCTTGCTCTTAACACCGTCCGAACGTCAAAACATTTCCTACCATCCCAGACCCATCACCAACAGCGCGCCGCACGTCAACCCAATCCCGGCGCAACCATGTCTGGAAAACGCGCAAACCTCTTTGGCCAGGGCCGCGCCGAGGACCCGTACAACGAGCGCGATGAGCCTGCCGACGCTCCCCAGCGGGCGACTGCAGCTCAATTGGCCGCGCGCAAGTAGGTTACCCATCATCCTCACCGTGACTCGAAGACCCCTGCGATCGCGTGTCGCCGCTGCGCATTCATCGCGCCTTTCACCTTCACGCGCTGACAACGGCCTCGCAGGATCAAGACCGCAAAGCCCCGCCGTGCAGCTGGCGCCACGTCCGTAAGTCCTTCACGTCCACTCGCCCTCGACCGCAAGCGCATCCACCGCCGCTACGACCACCGCCATGGCCGACAAATACAACCCCGCGCACCGCAAGGCCGTGCGGACGCGGCACATGCTCCACCAACGCGCTCTCGCTAACGCGACAATGCAGGGTCTCTCACAGAGCGTAAATTTCGGCGGAGCTCAGCAGGCGTCAGGTTTCAACTTCGGTGCTTCGGCGCCCATTGGAGGAGGAGCTGAGAATGGCGCGAACGCCTCTGGGGGGATGTTTGGAGGCTTCGGCAACAGCACGACGAACAGCTTCCCGCCGCCCGCCCCAGCCTCCGACTCAAACAGCATGTTCGCCAACAACTCCTTCACATTTGGCGCCGACAACCAGAGCAGCACCCAGCAGTCCGGGGGTGGCTTCAACTTCTCCGCAGGAACACCAACACATAACCCATTCGGCGCACTGAACGGCGGCGCACCTGCCACAAACGGCGCATCCACAGCATTCGGCGGCTCAGGCTCGATATTTGGCAGCCAGCCTGCAAGCAACCCATTCGGAGGACTCCAGAACAACACAAGCAGCGCGTCGGGGTCTACTAGCATGTTTGGCACAACCAACGGCGCGTCTTCAACACCTTTCAGCTTTGGTGGTGCTAGCTCGTCAGCAGTGCCTGAACCAAGCACACCAGCCCCAGCCTCGCCGTTCAACTTTGGCGGGAACACAGCGGCTCCCTCAACATCGTCCTTCCAGTTCGGCGCGACACCGGCTCCTGCAGCGGCCAGCACAGGCTTCCAGTTCGGCGCCAACACCTCCACTGCTGCTCCAGCAGCAACACCCGCGCCTGCCTCCACAGGTATCTTTAACTTCGGTGGTGGAGCAACGCAAAACGGCAGTGCGACACCTGCACCTGCGCCCGCGTTTGGCGGATTTGGCGCGACATCAGAGGCTCAGAAGGGCGAGAGCACACCGGCAGCCACACCTGCGTCTACCTCCACGGGTCTCTTCAACTTTGGTGCTGCAGCGACGCCGAAGCCCGCGGAGCCTGCGACTCCTGCGCCAGCTGCAAACATGTTTGGAGGCGCCACCACACCCGCACCCGCAAGCAACCTCTTCTCGAGCCTGAAGCCTGCTGAATCCAACACACCCAAATTCAGCTTCGGACAGACACAAGAAGCATCAAAGGTACAGGAGTCGACACCGAAGTTCAGCTTTGGACAAACGCAGGAGGCATCCAAGCCAGCAGAGCCGGCATCCGACAGCACACCAAAGTTCAGTTTCGGCCAGACGCAAGAGGCACCCAAGCCAGCAGAGCCAGCATCCGACAGCACACCAAAGTTCAGCTTCGGCCAGACGCAAGAGGCACCCAAGCCAACAGAGCCGGCGGCCAGCACACCGAAATTCAGCTTCGGACAAACCCAGGAGGCGCCAAAGGAGCCAACGGCTGCCACCCCAAATTTTTTCAACAGCGTCAAGCCCACAGAGCCGGAGACACCGAAGACCAACCCCTTCGGAGGACTCCCTAAGCCGGCAGACACACCGGCACCCAACTTCAGCAACATGTTCGGCGCTTCTCAAAACAAGGACTCTGCTCCAAAGGAGAGCGAGAAGCCTGCCAGTACATCCCTCTTCCAAGCACCTGAGGCGCCGAAGACAAGCCTTTTCAGCGGATTTGGCACACCACAGCCTGCGAAGACGGCCGAGAATGAACAGGCGAAGGCAGGAATGTTCACTGCGCCGCCCAAGGCATCTGGCTTCACCTTCGGGGCAGCCAATACCCAGGAGGCAGCCACGCCATCCAAGGCTCCAGAGGCACCACTTGCGCAGGAGACACCTGCCCAGCAGCCTGCCGCAAAGGAGCCGTCTAACCCATTCGCCAGCCTGTTGGGTTCTTCGAGCAGCGGAGGAGGCCTGTTCGGTACATCTCCAACCCCCGCGAAGGCGGCAGCACCCACGCTGAACACATCGGCTACGCCACAGCTGCCCAAGATTGGCAAGCTCAACGTTCCCAAGGACTGGGTCATTGAGGAGGTTGCCGCGCCACAAAACGCAGACGAGACCTCTGACTACATCATCCAATTGGCGACGCAACTTCAACATATGAACCTGAAGTACCGCGAGATGATCAGCAAGGTTTCTCCATTGGCTGACTGGTCAAACTTGTCGATCTGGCACCACACGCAATCACGCGCCCTCAAGACTAAGATCGACGACGCAAAGAAGCAGCGAGCAGCAGCAAAGGGTGTCACAGGTTTTGAGTCGGCTCTGTCCACCAAGCGCAAGGTTAACGAAGACACTTCCGAGGAGTCATCTAAGCGTTCTCGTCCCACTGAGCCCTCAACACCGACACCGAAATCATCACAACCCCCCATGACTACACCCAAGGCCGCACCTCCTGCAACGGCGACTTCGAACCTGTTCTCCAAGGCAATCAGCAAGGGCGCGACACCCGAAAAGAGCGCACCCGAGCCACCAAAGGTCGCTGCACCTAGCACTGGCTTCACGCCTTCATTCAGCGCGTCTGCTGGTCCCTCTGCGCCGAAGCCAAGCACTTCTGGATTCACACCGTCCTTCAGTGCATCCACTGGCACCGCAGCTCCAAAGTCTACTCCAGCTTTTGGTGCCACTAATGGGACAGATGCTTCAAAGTCGACATCTAGCTCGACTGGCTTTACACCTTCCTTTGGCGTACCCAAGGCCTCAACAGCGTCTACTGGCTTCACTCCGTCCTTCGGCGCTCCCAAAGCCGCCTCTTCCGGCGGTTTCACACCGACCTTTGGCGGCAGCTCAAGCGGTGGTAGCACTGACTTCATGGCGGCGTTCGCCAAGAAGGCGAAGACGTACGAGCAGCTCGCAGCTGAACGCAAGAAGAAGGCCAAAGACGAGGACTTTGACTCGGACGACGAGACTGAAGAAGAGTGGAGCGCACGCTACGACAAAGAGGAGGCTGAGCGTCTTGCAAAGGAGAAGGAGGCAGTCGCATCGGCGAGTGGCTTCAGCCTACCGGCTTCTACCAATGCATCTGGTGCCACCACACCGACACCAGAGGCTGCAAAAGAGTCTGCCAAGGAGGTCGCTGAGCCTAAGCCCTCTGCATCTACTAACTTGTTTGCCAACCTCGCAAAGCCCACCAGCGGCGCTTCCACACCCAACATGTTCCGTGCTGCTAGCCCTGCACCCTCCACATCTGGTGGACGCTCAGTCTTTGACACACCTGCTGCTCCGAGCCCATCGGGCAACCTCTTTGGCCACCTCTCTTCGGGTCCTTCGTCCGCTCACCAGGATGACACTGATGAGGATGAAGACGAGCACGACGATCAATCGCAGGCGGTCGGCTCTACCGGCTCCACATCGCCCAAGCGCAGGTTTGGTGACTCTGAGACGGAGTCGGACGACGCATCAACCAAGAAGCAGGACACTGCGCCCAAGAAGGGCAGCCTGCTCTCTCGTATGACCAGGGCCGACGATGCGGACAGCGAGGCCGAGAAAGAGAATGACAAGCCTGGCTCCGTCTTTGGTCAGACCAACGGTAACTCGACACCCACCAACAAGCCTTTTGCCTTCTTCAACTTCGATGCCGCCGGTGCCAACACTGCGCCTCCTAAGAACACATTTGCTGGTGACCAGACTTTCAAGGTTGGTAGCCCGATCAAGTTCGGTGGTGCTCCAGCTACCGAGAAGAAGAAGGACGGCCCAACTTTCCAGTTCCAGCCAGCAACACCTTCGCCGGCCGAGTTCTCCACGACACCCGCAAAGCCTCCTCCATCTGGTAGCCTGTTCAGCTTTGGTGGTGCCAGCGGTTCGTCGTTGGCCCCACCTAACTTTGGTGCATCTGCTCCCAGCTCAGTCCCATCGTCGGTGTTCTCTTCCCGTGCTGGCACTCCAGCAGCCGAGAGTGAAGCCAACAAGGACTCCGCAGCCGCCGATGACGAGGAGGGCGAGAAGCACGAGCAGGTCGATCTCTCGCAGCTCACGGCAGAAGAGAAGGAGACGACCGATGTTGTCTTCCACATCGACCTTGCGCTGGCCAAGCAGCAGGTCGACCAGGGCGATGGCACCAAGAAGTGGGAGAACTTCGCTCGCGGTCCTCTTTGGATCCTCAAGGACAAGGTCAGCGGCAAGTGCTTTGTCCGCATTCGCATTCCTAGCGGCGCAACTCCTCTGAACTACCAGATTCTGCCTGCCCTCCGCTCGACTGTTGCTGGAGGCAGTCGCAAGATGGTTCAGGCCACGCGCCCCGGCAAGGACAAGGGTCTAACGCCAGTCTATTTCGCCGTCAAGAGCCCAGAAGTCGCTGAAGAGTTCTCCAAGAAGTACAATGAGTCGATGCCTTCGAACTAGAGTACTCTGAGGACCTCCAGGGCTCACTGTTCGATACTTGGTCTTAGCATTTTTCTTGGCGTCTTCACGCACCCAGCCCATATACACGATCTGCTTTTCACACAACCGGCGGCCTCCACGATCTTGTTTGTACCCACCAAAATTGGCGCTTGTTTGTTTTATCATCTTGTGATTTTGTCGCAGCATTGCATTGCGTGGCGTTCGGGGCAGTTCTAAGCACTGCAGGTGGTAGGGTAGCAACAGGTAGGATGCTTCGTGTAGTATAGCAAGATCAATTTACCACGAACATAGTTCGACTTCAAGCAGATGGCCAAAGCTGTGAATACATGCACACTCAATGGAAGATACTTACCATGCCGAGCCCTCGACCGTCAGCCAACACATGGTCATTGTGAAAGACGGCGGCGAAATATTGCCGAGCTCTTCACAGCGAGGTCCCGAGTCAGACGAGACCCTGGTCCCTGCGTCATACCCCGTCACCGATGCTCCCGCTAGCGCTTCCATCATGACTTTATACACAAACGCGTCACTATGCCGCGGTGAGGACCAGCAACGGTCGCATCCATGGACGAGCCCTCAGAACAGCTCCACCTCGAAACACGCGATGCCGTCGTCCGAGCGCTCGCAACGCGCCGCCCGCTGCTCCACCACCTGAACGCCGACACGTCCTGGCTGCTCCAGATCCCGCGGCCCGCAAACGCCGTCAAGCATGGCAGCCGGGTGTATTACAACATCCTGATCGACCCGTGGTTTGTCGGTGGGCAGTCGGACGTCGCGAAGTGGTTCTCGCAGCAATGGCACGCCACCCCGAGCGCAGTGCAGAGCATCGCTGAGGTCGAGGAGATGGTGCGCCAGGTTGAGCTGCTCGCTGGCGGCATGCGCAGAGGCAGCAAGCGGCGGGCCGGCGCAGACGACGCAACGCTCATCGACGCTGTCGCCATCTCGCACGAGTTCACAGACCACTGCCACAAAGAAACGCTGCTGGAAGTCCACCGCGACGTGCCTGTCTTCGCAACAGAAGTACGTTACCACCATCACGACCCCAACACCGCGCCACGCACTGACTCGCCCAGGAAGCATCCAAACTGATCTCCTCGTGGTCGCACTTCCGCAGCGTCACCACGACACCGACATTCGTCGACAACAGCGATTGGCACGACTTTTCGCTCTCCTCGTTACCGAGCTGGCTCAGCATCAGCCGCCTTACCGCCGAGAAAGATTCACTGTACTATCACTCTGCGCTCCTCATCACCTTCGCGACACACCCCTTCCTGAGCACCACGCCACGCAAGCAGCGCTCCTCGCTCTCCATCAACGGCGACGGGCACGAATCCTTCTCCTCTACAAGCTCCGAAGCCGCCGAGGCCGTCATATACACGCCCCACGGCATCCCACACACCGCCCTCACCCCCATCGCCACCGCCGAGCCGGAGCTCAGGGTCCTCGCTTTCCTGCACGGGCTGCACGATGTGAGCATCAGCGCGGCGCAGCAGCTCAATCTCGGCGCGAAGAATGGCGTTCTCGCGCAAAGGATGCTGAAGGCTCGGTATTGGGTTGCGACCCACGATGAGGTCAAGAAGGGGGGCGGGTTCATTAGCTGGTTTTTGAAGAGGAGGGTGTGGACTGTTGACGATGCGCTGAGAGAGGCGAGGAGTGAGGTTGGCTGGAAGGGCGAGTTTGAGGATGTGAGGTTCAGGGATTTGGGGAATGGGGAGAGTATGATTTTGGAGTAGATGGTGCTTTGGATTGCCACCTTCGGGCTTGTTGGCCGCTTAATACCCTTTAATCATAGAATTATGACCGGTGTTTGCTAACATGAGAGCAAGTATTCGGCGAGACGCGCTAGCGGACCAAACACGGTTTCGCGCCAGCACGTGAACGGCCCGCACCTTCCTGTCTTGCTAATGCTGACAGTACCCTTGTCGCTCCACCATTAGCATGTCTCCGAGTACGATGAATGCTCCATGAGGCCACCAAGCGTGACTCAGCCATGGTACTACTCCAGCCTCATCAGACACAGTCTCCACTCCCAGATACTGGTGGTGCCTGAGTCACACAAGCAATTCTGTCTGAAGCATTCCGTATTTAAGCTCGAGGCTTGACCTCCCAAAAAGAGACGACGAGAAAACAAAACCACGCGTGGAATCTAACACACTGAAAGAGAAGGAGAAAGGAAAGCAAGAATGTCGACACTCCCCGTCCCTCCGCCAACCATCTCGACGCCCCGACTCCATCTCACCCGCCTCACCGACCCGCGTCCGGGCTCGCAACACGTGCAATGGTTCCATGAGAATTGGTCCGACCCAATAGCCACAGGCTGGAGGTATGTGATCTCTTCTTCAGCCCTTTGAACCATTCCTGTCTTCCACAGCCCTCTTCTCTCCACCATCGCACACATTCCACCCCTCCAAATGTAAAGCTGCGCTGAGCGCGCACGCAGGTATCGCCCCAACATCCCGCATCCCAGCCACTACTGCCTCCAAACATGGCCCATCCCCATGCTACTAGCGCTGAAACATCAAAGTCTACACGGTGCAACGAAGACGCTGGAAGAGAGCCGCTTGTGGATGATGCAGCATCTCGCCAAGTACGACAACTGGTTCTACGCTGTCTTCCTACGTGATGGCGAGGCATCAGACGGTCTGGGACAGCACATCGGCAGCGTGTCACTGCGGCACATGGCCGAGGGCCCGGAACTGCTTCCCCCGGCGACGTTCTCCGGCGCTGAAGAGGTTGGCAAGGGCGAGCCGCTGAGCAGCGAAGAGGTACTTGAGCGGGAAGCTTACTGGGCGAGCAAAGTCTTGAATCTGCGGGTCTTGGGCTATGCGCTGTTTGGCAGCGCGCATGGGAAGGGGTATGCGACGGAAGCGTGTAAGGGTTTGCTCGATGGGTACAAGGAGAGTGTTAAGAAGTGGAAAGGTAGCGTGGAGGGCCGAAAAGATTCTGGGAAGACGGCGTTCTATGTCGAGGCGGGAGTTGACCAAGAGAATCCGGGCAGCCAGAGGGTGCTGCGGAAAGTGGGGTTCAGGACTGTAGGGCTGAAGATTGAGAAGGAGAAGGCGTGGTTGAATGGCGCGTGGCGCGGGCCTGGATGGTGGATTACGGGCATGTACGTCTGAGTCGCAAGGTGTGCCTTGCGCTGATGAACTGCAAAAGGATTGGATATATTATTGAGTTGGTTGCTGAGCCAGTCTATGCAACAACCTCAGTCATCAAATCCTCCGGCCACCGGGGCTGATCCACTCCATTCCCCCTCGTGCCAACGTTGTACTTCAACTCCACCTTTCCACCCGGATACTGGATGATGGGCTTCGGACACAGAATGTCCTTGCCAATCGCGCCCGAGTACCGGTTCTCGAAGAACTCGGGCCGCAGTACCACGTCGCCCGCGTTCGCCTTCAGCATCTGCATGAACCGCGGCAGCGTGTACCCCATGTTGTGATAGTGTCTGAAGACCTGCCTGCCATTCCTATGCCACACATCTTCCCAGACATCTTGCGGATACACACCGACGCTGCTGACGAGCCACTGGGAGTAGTAATTCAGCGCAACCTGCGCCCGTCAGCGTCCAGCACCAGTACCCAGAATAAGCGTTGCACTTACATCGACCCGGTAGCTCCCGCCCTCCTCCCCGCGTCTCAGAAGCGCATTCAACACGCCCACAACCCCACTGACCCCCGTGCAGAAATCGCTGTTCGGAAACACAGGCGTGACCGGCTCATCGTTGCCCATCGCACGCCCAAACGCCATGCTGACGCCGCAACACGCATCGCTGATCTGTTGCCAGCCCGATCTATAACTCCACGGGCCGTTCCACCCGTAGCAATTCTCCCTCACCACGATGAGCCCCCGAGCGCGGTCCTTCACCAGGTCCACAAGCCCCTCCGGACTGAAGTCGTATTTGTCCAGCACGCCCGGCCGGTACCCCTGGACCACTACATCCGCGTCCCTTACCAGGTCGCGCAATTTCTCGCGATCAGACTCACGTCTAAAGTCCAGATGTGCATTCCACTTCCCCCAGCTCAGGTCCACATGCAAGCTCGACATGTCGGTGATGTGGGGCGCGGTGACTCTCATCACGCTCGCGCCCAGCTCGGCGAGTCCGCGCGTCACGGCCGGTGCGGCGATGACGCGGGTCAGGTCGAGCACTTTGAGGCCTGCCAGCGGGCGCTTGGGGCTGGTTTGGGGAGTGGACGGCCACCAGCAGGCCGGCTGCTTGTCTTGCGAATCGGGGATGGGGTGGATCTCGTACAGGCCTACATGCTTGTTCGCTTGACCGTGGGCGCTGGCGAGAAACTCGTCTGTGGTCCAGCATATCGTGCCGGCTTGCTTGAACTCGTCGCTGGCGAGGCGCTGCATTTCCTGACTGTCTATCTTGCCTACGGCGTCGACGTACGGTTTCCAGGCCTCCTCATGCGTGGTAGCGTTCATCTCATGCGGCAGCTTGAGGCTGTCCTGCGTCGGCTCTGGGTTCATGCTGCCGTGCAGGTGGAAGTACCGCCCGTCGGCGCAGCGGTAGATGTTCGTTGCGCTGGCGCGGTAGACGCTTGAGGTCATGCAGTGCAAGTCCGTGTTCTTAAAGTACTTGTCGTATGCGGTTCTGTCTTGGGAGAAAGAGGGTATGTTCTCTCCATGAGGGTCGATGGTGTTGAGCAGCACGGACATAAAAAATAGCTGCGCGTGGTCGCTGAGTTATGTTAGGGGTCAATAGTAGAGATTGGAAGTGAGAAGTGGTGCAACGAACGTGTTTATCACGGCCTCTTGGGCTGGGATCCCGTATTTACGCAACAGGAGAACGTTGATCATGCCGGCTTCAAGACCTTTCAACGCAGAGATGCTCTCTGCGAAGCGCCAGTTTATCGGAATGCTGGGCTTGGAGGTCCCTTCGAAGCGGACTTTCGCTGCTGCTGCCGCGATGCCGTCCGGGAGAGTGGAGGCGATCAGAGGGTTGTTCAGGATGCCGTCGTTGAAGACTTTCTGAGTCTCTTTGGGGACAGAGTATGTTCCCAAGCTCTTTGACAGACCATTAGAGCCGTTGGTGCCATTTTCATGTTTCTCCTTGCCGTTGGTCGCCATGTCTTGTTCTTGCTCCAGTATTGCCTGAGGTTGGGAGCCGAGTTGGATGCAGGATCTCAGGTAGTGCCGGCTTTAAATCTACCATAACGTCTCCACTCGCATCGGATACGCTTAGGCGTGCTAAGACTACGTGATTTATTTCTCCGTAGAGCTTGCGTGGAGTTCCTAGGTTGATCGACTCGTTATGTCTTACCACATTCGGCCCTCGGTCGAGTCGTGGTGTGCGACTCAGCCCTATAGCCAATCAGAAGCATTCTCCCCGCACTCCACCATCGACTTGAGGATTGGTGTTCGTACGACGGCACGTCGGATTGTGCGATAAAGCAGTCGTTGAGCAACTCCGCCACCATTGCTGAGGAGATAGTTGAGGATACATCAGCTTCCGCGAAAAAGTGCTCTTTTATTGCCGAGCACCATGTCTGCAGCAGACTACAGCACACGATGGACGTCCCAGCGAGGATCGCGTCCTGTTCGAATAGCCAATTGCTCAGGGTACAAAGGTTCGTTCCTTTACAGCTCTGACTTCCAGTGCTAATATCTCCCAGCTGATCCTGGGTACCACATGCGCTACCAGGCCGAACTTGGCGACGTGGACTTCATAACGGGCGATTATCTTGCCGAAGTCAACATCGCAGAAAACGCGCAGGCTCATGCTGCTGGCACGCATCCTGGATGGGAACAGACTGCTTGGGACGGTATTGAGCAGACCATTGACCTCTTGGCTGAGAAGAGAATCAAGGTGGTAGTCAACGGAGGAGCGCACAATCCGAGAGGATTGGCGGAAAAGGTGCAAGAGTTGGTGAGTCCTGGTCGAGAATTCGGAGATAACTTCTGATTCATTGCCAGGTCACGAGCAAGAGACTAGGCTTGAAAGTTGCGTTCGTGCTTGGTGACAATCTGATCGAGGAGATGAGGGACATCCACAAAAAAGGATTGCCGCCACATCTCGACTCTGAAAATAGCGAGGTGACGGTGGCAGAGCATACATTGGATCTGCTGGAAAAGAATGACAAGCCCATTGTCAGCGCGAATGCGTATCTTGGTGCTCGCGAAATTGTCAAGGGCCTTGAGCAAGGTGCAGATATCATCATTGCAGGTAGAGTCGCAGATGCCAGTCCTGTAAGTCCTTGAATGTCGAGCCGAAACTTTTCTAATGAATGTAGGTAATCGGTGCGGCTTGGTACTGGTATCGATGGGCTGATACCGACTATGACGAGCTCGCTGGAGCACTGATCGCTGGGCACTTGATCGAGTGTAGCGGCTATGTGACAGGGTCGAACTTTGCCGGCTTCTACGAATATCCACTGGAAGACCTATTTGACATCACCTTCGGCATCGCTGACGTCGAAAGAGATGGTACGTGCGTCATCACGAAGCATGACGCGAAGAAAGGGTTCGTAACCGAAGACACTGTTAAGTGTCAGTTTCTGTACGAGTTGCAAGGCAACATCTACCTGAACAGCGACGTCAAAGCGATACTCGACAACGTACAAGTGAAAGCAGAAGGGAAGAATCGAGTCCGTCTTTGGGGCATCAAGGGCGCACCTCCGCCTCCTACAACAAAATTGGCCGTCTTCTACCGTGCTGGCTACCAGAGCGAGATCGTAGTCAACTCCACTGGCTACGGAACTGCTGAGAAGTTCGAGTTGTTCGAGCGGATGCTCAAATTTGGTCTCAAGCGGCTTGGTATCCTAGACAGATTCGACGTCTTGGAGTTTCAGCGGATAGGCGTACCTGAGACGAATCCCAAAAGCCAGCTGAGATCGACGACGTACCTTCGCATCTTTGCAGAGGCAAGCGATGCCAATGTGAACCTTGGGCTGGCCAGTCTTCTTGGAGAGTTCGCAATGCAGCACTACTCAGGCTTCCACAGCACCTCAGACCATCGCACGGCGATACCGAAGCCATACATATCCTACTACCCGGCGATCTACCCACAGTCGTCGCTTAAGACTTCAATCAACATTCTAGGACCTGCCAAATGTTCTGGCGAGGTGGAGATTGCCAACATATCCACCACACCGCCGCCGCAGTTCGAAGCACTCAGCAAGCGAGAAAGCTACGAGACTCGCAATCCTGTTGAACTGTCATCCTTCGGCCGGACGACACAGGCGAGACTCGGTGATATCGCGCTTGCACGCAGCGGCGACAAGGGCGGCAATGCGAATATCGGCTTCTTCATCCCCACTCAGCTACCATCAGCCTACCCTGCTTCATCGCCTCTATACGCGGATGCATGGGACTGGCTTCGTACCTACCTTACGATTCCGAAACTGAAAGAGATGTTTGGTGATAGCTGGAGCGACAAATTTTACATCGAGCGGGTCGAGTTCCCTAGGATCATGGCGGTGCACTTTGTGGTTTATGGCGTATTGGGTAGAGGTGTAAGCGGAAGCAGCAGGCTCGACTCTTTTGCAAAGGGCATGGGCGATTGGTTGAGAGACGTTGAGGTTAACGTGCCGGTCAAGCTTCTGGAAGGGCGGAGAAGAACAGAAGATACGAATGTGGTGAATGGCCCCAGACTGTAGGTATATGTATTAGCTGTTCTCAGCGATTGATGCAATGGTGCGAAGGAATGGCATCTCGAAAAGGGAGGAAGTGTGGATGCCGCCAAGCCGGCATGACGTACTCATGTTTGAGCAACATCACATCAGTCGCACAGCCACAGCTTCGTCTTTCACCTCTTGCTGCGCCCTGTTTAGCTCCAGGTAACACAGGATATCATAAACATCAACGGTAAATCGTTTGCCTCTTGCTGGGAACAGTCAGCATATCCCAACTGAGCTCTGTGTCTACTGCACCAATCTCCATCTGACACTTCCCGCTGCTGTGTTCAAACATCAACCACACACAATCCCACTTATCACACCAAATCTCTGTCATGTTCAAGAAATTGAAAGAGAAGGTCAAGGGCGAGGATCATAGTGCTCAACAGCAGCCTACCGGAAGCCGTACGCAACCACAGCTACACCCTAACAACCCATATTACTTGTCTTCTCAACAACACAACGCACCAACGGAGAAGTATCAGGTACCTTCTGGCCCACCTCCAAACCATGTATCGTCAGAACCAAAATACTCGGCACATCCAGGGCCTACTCCAACACACGTTACAGACTCGCGCTATGCACCGCCACCAGGTCCACCACCAGCGCATTATCCAGATCAAGCACCACCAAGCTACGAAGCACCAGTGCAGCACAACTGGCAAGTGATTCCGGATACTGCACTTTTACCCCCACCACCATCGATTGGGTACGAAAGCTCGCCGACCGCCAACTCGACCATGGACGAGGGCGACCGAGCCTACAAATGGTGCAACGCGAACCCTCTTTGGCCACCATACAACATCGCCCCATCGACTCATGCAGCTATTCAGAACGCGCAACTCGCACTCTTACGCGCGCCGAGCTTCGTCGGCGAGATCATGCCACAACCGCAAGCTGGGCATTGGAAGGTTCGCACCCAGGCCAAGTGCCGCGACTCCAGCATCTTGACAAATCTGCCAATGTACTCTGCACTGTTGGATACACCGCTACGAAGTCAACGACCAAAGACAATCTACTTCGAATTGAGAGTGACGGGCATTGGCCGAGGTGGGTTTTCTCTCGAAGAAGCAGAAGCAGGCATCGCCGTTGGTTTCGTTGCCCCGCCGTATCCCACTTTTCGATTACCTGGCTGGCAGCGTGGTAGTCTAGGTGTGCATGGGGACGATGGAAGAAAGTAAGTGGCTAATTCTCGTCTCCGAAAGTTCGCCTTCTGACTTGACCTCAGGTACGTCAACGATACCTGGGGCGGCGTAGACTTCACGACAGCCTTCGCGCCCGGCGACACTGTTGGCATAGGTATGACATTCACGATTCCCAAGAACCCGCCAAGCTATGAGGCAGGCCAGCAAGGAAAATTGATGGACATTGAGGTGTTCTTTACGCGAAACGGCATGAAAGAAGGAGGTTGGGACGGCAATGAGGAGCTGGATGCACGAAGTGAAGGCGGCACCATTGGTCTGAAGGGTGATTCCGATCTGTTCCCCGCCATTGGCGTGTTTGGTGGTGTGGACTTTGAGGTCTTCTTTCATCCTTCGCAGTGGCTCTACCGACCACTTTGAACACGGCTTCGGCTGACAGTCTAGTGACCATAATCGTATTTCCGTTTCATACTCGCTCTTGGCGGACTGGTTGTTGGCCCTGACCCAGCAAGCCACAGAGATGAAAGCCCTTTGACTGCAAGAGAGTGTGCTTGCCTTTTCGACTGCTCGCGCATCAACTCTCAGAGCGGACATCCGCGCAGCAGTGACAGGCCCTGCTGAAAGTTGTACACTGAGCGTGTCGGATTCGGGTCATGTTGACCTCGTAGACTTTCGTGTGTATTGATCGGTTCGGCGCTGATCCCGCGCAAGGACCACTTCGTTGCTGCGCTTGGAATAATTATCGTTGACGGCATTGCGAAGCTCCTGTATGAGGTCAAGGAATGACGGCTCGCCTGGTTGCATCAATTCAAATATGTTGATTGCAGGCATGGGCATGGCGAGCAGACGCTGGCTGCATAAGCTTTCAGAACTTCGAAAGGACGGGTGAATGGGGCGGTCAGAGGTTTGTCTTCATGGCGTAGATCATTGAGAAGACAAGAAGGCAAAGCAGACTTGTAGACGCGCATCTTATGAGCTCGGCGTTACCGCCTGCTCAGGCCCACCTGGTGCTATTGACATGTTGATTGCCGTACCCAGTTGCTCTCTCCTTACAACCTCGATAGAAAGAGGTGAGGTACGATCAAGCGTGCAGGCATCTCACAATTCGCCGCCTTCGCTCAGAGTCGGGCTGTCCTTCTTTCCATAGTCTCGCTTGCGCTTCCCAGAGAATCCTCTAAAGGCACGAGATGGCGCCTGCGATGTTGAAGGAAAGCGCATGGGACGTTGCACTTTCCTAATCTCTGGACTAACAGGGCCACATTGACCCAACCGCGACTTCGCAACATCATGTTCTTAGCCTGGTCTGAATCCCATCTTGATACGTATTCATAGGGCCGGTATTGATGAAGCAAGACTTCCAGGCTTGCCAGCTGCTCCATGCACATGAGTATTGCGCACACCGTTGTCCCAGCTGGTGAAAACCCATCCATGCGCAACGCCACCACTCAGGCACCTCATGTCATGCTCGCTCATCCATACATCGTGGCGCAATGGAGCAATGAAGATAGCTGATGATGGCGTGGCTAGGGATTCGCTGTTAAGCCGAGCCAGTTGTACTTGCCGTTCGTCAGGAAGGGCTTGGACCAGCCCGGCCATCATCTCATGTACATAAGACGTGGATAAGCTATGATATTCCTCTCGTAGTGTAGAATCAAGCTCCAAATTCCTGTCCAGATACCTTGCTAGACGGCAATCCTCGCCATGTACGATGCGTAGCTTGGAGGTGACAAGACCAATGATATACGCAGCGAAACGGTTGAACCTTCATCCTGGCTGAATGCGCGTAACTTCTGGATCCTTCTCCAGATGGCTCAATTTGTTTCGTTCGAGCTCGCTGGGTTCCACGGGAATTGGTTCACTGCTCTCTGGGTAAGGCGAACACCTAGGCAGTAAAACAAAGAGAAACCCTTGAACCTCCACGCCTCGCATGTTGATACGCAATGTAGATGATTTGAAGCGGCAGTGGTTTATCCATGACTGCTGGTACCTGAACATTGGCGCATTGAACTTGTATTGTCTCTCTTGTAGATAGCTGCGAAATATGTG
Source organism: Phoma herbarum (assembly GCA_001599375.1). Lineage (NCBI taxonomy): Eukaryota > Fungi > Ascomycota > Dothideomycetes > Pleosporales > Didymellaceae > Phoma > Phoma herbarum. The sequence goes on along the minus strand of BCGR01000018.1, from coordinate 796,033 downwards.
TGCCATGATGCCTGTGTTGCCCCACTCCACCTCATCGTGAGTAGGGATCTCACTATTCAAAAGCATAAGCGCAGGGATTATCGTCGACAGGCTGTACTTGTTAGATGTGACGAGCGTTACGTCTAACCTTATGTTTAGACGTGTTGAGAGCTTTGCTGCATTCGCCATGATAGCAACTCTATCCTCCATCTTCAACAGATCGCGATAGCAGATATCATCGAGGATACTTGAAGTTGTAGTCGGATACGCGGATACGTTGAAGTAGTTGGCATCGCTATTGAGGCTGTGGCCAGTCAAGCGGTCAGTATCATGCCAAAGGCGGACACTGTGTTTGTTACGATAGCAGGGCGCTTTCTTATACAGCTCGCGATTCCAGATGTTATACTGCTTCGCTTTTGCTAGGATTTCAGTGTTGGGCCACCGAAACTCGCTCTCGCTGCTGGCTAGGCAAAACATGGTGACTGCCTTTCTGAAAGCTGGGACCTTCACCTGGAGGCTGGAAGGTATATCGCCGAAAGGATAGGATAGGCCCTTGGTGCTCACATCGTGCGAGTGCGGTACAAGGAGAGTCATCCTCCAGGACGAGAAGTGGTCCTCCTGGAATATCCACCCTCGGGACCATCGAGGATGACTCAAGATTCGCAGAATAAGCGTCTGAAGCTCCAAGAACTTGGTGCCAGATTTGAAAGCCGATGTGTCGATGGTCTCGAAATTGACGAACACAGAGCCAGAAAGTAGGTCTGCCAAGAGAGCCACTTCGCTCTGATGGATGGGTCCAGGGGTGAGCAGGCCTAGCGAGAGATCGCTACTACCGTACACGGCATCCATGATTTGTATACCAAGCTTCTTGTCTTCTTCACCGTCCTCCGGTCTCTGATAAATGCACTCTACATCGGCCCAAAGCTTACCGATTCCCTTCGCTTGCGCAAAGATGATTGCTCGCTCGATGTAAGGGTTGGGGAACTTGCTTTTGTGGGCTTCTTTCCCAGGCCGTTTTATCACTTAATTGAAGGACACTCGGTCTGGCAGCCAAACGGCGGCGAGTCATTTCCACCGGTCCATCGCCAGGATACAGCGACATATGGGCTCCCATCGTCTTGTTGTTGGTTGGTCAGAGGAAGCACCAAGGTCTTTGGTGGCAGCGGTAGCCAGGGCGGTGGTTGCTGGTAGACATCTGACAAGGACGGCGCATTGAAGATGTCAATGAAGCGTAAGTTCTTCGCCCATTTCTCAGACGCCTCTCGTTTTGCTTTGTGATGCTGAATGCCAATCAACTGATCCAGTAGCGCTGAATGATCGTTGTTGAAGATCTCACCGAACGTGAGATTAAGATCGTACTTCATCAATTAAAAAGAGGTTGGGCGTTATGGAACGATGACAGAATGAGAACGATTCGAGGGGCAAAGGGTTCGATGACGAGAGTTGCCAGGTGCGTTCTGGAAGTGTAGGGAACGAGCGCGCATTGGCGCCCTTCCACGTACAGAGAACATCCCAGCCCTGATAAAGGTTCAAGTCTCTGCACTCCTCAGACACCTTGCAAAAATATAGTTCTTCGCAAACTTTGCCGCATTGGAGTTCATCGATAGTACGATCTCAAGCAGCAGCAGAAGGCTCACTTGCCTTTTCTGCATTAGCAATGTGAGACCATGCACCTGGACACACGTGCCTCACATGCCTCGGCATGATTTTAGCTCCAAACCGCCGTATTCACATGCGTCAACCCCAGATTCGATCTACATCATCACTGTCACAAGCCTCCGAGCCGTACAGCTGTTCATATACCCCGGATACCCCAAGTCCCATTCTCGCTACCCCATATTCCACGCTCCATACTCACAGCAGCCTGATCATACCCCATATCAATCCACTCGACATCAACACCGCCAGCATGCCTCTCGCTCTTGGTAAGTACTGCTCAATTCCTAGCCTTCCTGGAGCCTGTGTGTCTTGGAGCAGACTCGACGTTAGAGCAACATACAAGGGCTCCAAGGCTCTGCATCATCGATGTCGCTGATTAACACCGCATCTTGAACGTGTGCAAGCGCCTTTCGTCAGACAAACAACCGCACAACGGACCGACGACCCAAGACTAACACGCTCCAGACGACTTCCCCTCCTCCGCCGCCTTCGACGCCATCCAGGCCTCCCTCTCCTCCTCGCCCGCCGACCGCAAAGCCGCCATCAAATCCGGGAACGGCATCTTCGCCTTCACGCTCAAGAACAGCGGCAAAGAAGAATCATGGCACATTGACCTGAAGGAGAGCGGCACCGTGGGTCGGGGCGTCGCGCCCGAGGGCAAGAAAGCAAACGTCACGCTTGTGCTGAACGATGCCGAGTTCCAGAAACTGGTCGAGGGCAAGGCGAACGCACAGAAGCTGTTCATGAGCGGGAAGCTGAAGGTTAAGGGCGATGTCATGAAGGTTTGTCAGAATGTGATTGAGAGATAGTTTGTGCCGTTTGCTAACGATACGTGCAGGCGACTAAGCTGGATCCTATTCTTAAGAAGGCGCAGGCGCAGGCGCCGAAGAGCAAGTTGTAGATACCACCGCCGTATTTTGGCACCTCCAGCGATCCATCAATTAAAAACCATCCCTCACATCACCCCTAGCTAGCTGCAGGAAACATTGCTTCACGTGTGCACCGAAGGCTCTCCATGGAGCTGAGGTGATGAGCCTTTCAACCCTGTCGCTACAAGTGTTCGACAAAGCGTCGGAAATCCGAAATAACGCAAATTTATCGCAGCCTGTATCTGTCGGGCATCCAGGGAGTCAAGACTTGCTTTGCCATTGCTCCGTGACCGGTCGAACAAAGAGGCCCTTGCATTCGCAACCCTTCACTGGCCCCTCGCGCCTCAGTGCACGAGGAAGTCGTACAGCGCGCTCTGACGTCAGCAATGGCTTGTGGTTCTGGCGTGGTCTGCGACCATCGGTCAGAGTGCACGGAAAATCCGCATCATCAACCGGCTTGCTCTGAATTCGACATACACGTGTGCTTGCATTGCGTCGGGAAGACTCAGCGCACGCAACGACACATCGCCAGTAGGATTGACGAGTTTTTGAGGGTCCGGACTGCCGAACACTTTCAGATGCATTTGACAAAGGAGAGTTCATTGAATGATTGTAAGAACGCTAGTCATATCGTTTCGTATCTACAGGGTTTTCGTTAAGTATGTTCGTGAAGCAGGCCGTTTCGTTATGTGCGTAAATCTCCGAAGAGGTGTAGAGGCCGTGATTCGCATAAGCGTAAAAAGTAAGGCGGAGACAAAAGAGAGGTCGGTCCAGTCGGCGTCAAGTCTTGAGACATAACAAACAAAGGAAAACAGTCGCTGTGACTGGATGTAACAACAGAAGGAAATCGAGCCGCAGCGCACACCAATGATCCTGTTGGCTGGCTCCAGTTGGCTGGTGGAGCCAGAGGAAGCTGGATCTTGCGCGTGTGCAATGGCTCGTCAAGCAACGCAACCGTCACCGCCGAGTCCGTGGCTGGTGAGAGAACTCCAATTCCAAACCCTGGGTATCACCGTGATTATCTTGACTTGACCGGACCGCATACCTCTCGACTCCACCAACGCCGCAGCTAGTGCGTACAGAAGAAACATAACACCACCTATCGTCCCTACTAATAGGCAGCCGTCAATCGAGCATGGAAAAGCGACACGTGTGAGGACACTATGATTTTATTTCCAGCTCGAGATGCGCAGAAACCGCTTCATGTGGTCTGCGTCGAAGAAGCTGTCTTTCTTGTTGTGGCTGGGCGAGCCGATGGCGGGGCTCTTCTTCAGCTTCTGGTTAGGCTTGCTGAGCCACCGCGAGAGTGTGTGGCCGTTTCGGTCTTTGCTTGCGTCCTCGATGGCTGCATCGACTTCTTCCAGGAGCGGGCCCATGATGCGTGGCTCGGCCTCGATAGGGGACAGCATGATCGGGACGTCCATGACTTCTTCCTGGGTCTTCTTCCAGCGGTCGCTGCCGGTGATGACGGTGAGGGGCTGGAGCGCGTCGTCCCAGCTGCCCTCGCGAAGCTTGACATCTTCAAAGTTGAAGTCGATGAGGGTGCGGCGGTGGGTTTCGATGAAGTTGGAGATCTGTGTCGAGTCCATGACGGCGTTTTCGAGCTCCATGCAGCGCAAGCGGGTAAAGCGGAGAGGCTTCGGGCCCTTGACCTCGCCACGCATGGTCGGGTGTGTCATCTCGTCCTCGACAGGTTGCATGCAGGGTTCCTTGTCGAGGGAAAGCGGAGACGGGCCGCGCTCGCCCTTCCATCGGAAATGTAGTCTCGTGACACCACGTGACAAGGTTCGCAAGTAGGCGTGAAGGATGCGCAAGTGTTCGATTGATTGCGCGCGAATCTTGTCGGATGAGGTTGCGAGTGGGATAGACTCCATGCAGATGGAAAGCCTACGGATTTGGGTCCAGCGCTTGGCCGATGATGGGGTGCTTCCAAATCCGTGCATAGGGTGGAGGTAGAGAAGGCCGCCGGCGTGGATGGGGTGCATCGACAGCGCAGTCAGGCTGTACAATGGCGCGCGTTCGACGGCGATCCGGATGGAGATGAGCGCGTAATCGACGACTGTCCGGCGGTGTCGAATTTGGTTGTTTGAGCCAGGGCACGATATCTTCAAGTGCGTGAGGTTGATGAGCTCGGAAAAGGCGGAGACGAAGGAGGGAACGTTTGTCGCTGCGTGAAACAGAGGAGGGTACTGCTTGACGAGAAGGTCCTGCATCTCCCAGCTTCCGTACTTGGGTGTCTTGTCTTTCGCGGGGCCGTTCTGCGGGTTCTGGACTTGGGGCTCGTATACAAATTGGAGTTCAGCTCCGGTCTCTGGGTCAATGACGGGCGGCAGGAAGGTCTCGGGGGTGTGCGGCATGTGGAAAGTGAGGGTCTTGATGTGGCGTCCAATCCTGGAAAGCGCTTCAAGACGCGCGGGCTTTGTGAAGGTTGATGATTTGAAAGTGGTAGTGACTGAATCGAAGAGGAAAGGCGCAGCGCGTGTCGACATATCATGGCAAGCGAGGCGAAGATTGGCAAGGTCCTCTGGCTCCATCTGGGAGAGCATGTTGTCGCGACATTTGTCGTTCAGCCAGAATCGGAGAAAGACCGAGCTGGTGGACAACACAAGATTGCATACTGAACCATAAGATCGCACCGCTGCGTTCTGTTAATTGTTTTGGCCACACGAGGCTGGGCTCCAAGGCGTCTTACATCGTCCATCTACAGTGGTTGCAGGCGATAGCGGTATCTCACCAAAAAGCAATTTGCCGCTGGAGTTCGAAGCAGTTGTCGCACGGCTGGCATAACTGCTTTGGCTATCCCCCGAGTAGGAGCGCTTCAGCTGAGGCGGCGCCTGGCGCTGAGAATACATTGGATGGAGGTGTATTGGGTGGCATTCAAGATTCTGTGGAAAAGCTGCGTCAGAGTGTCGGTCTGGTGGGTAGTTGCAAGTAGGGCTTCGTCATATGAGGTTCGCAAAGAGTTGGGGAAGCTCGAGCCGTCACTGAATCGTCAATATTCAGGAGTGCATGAAAAGTCGGTGAATGTGGTCAACCTCCAGGGCATCGTGGAAACCTCAGGAACCCGGGCACCCTTGAGGAGCTAGTATTTACCGCATCCTCGACATGCGGGGCCGCGCTACACGTGAGATGCAGGTGTGAGTCAGACATGCTGTGATGATGGCAGTGAATCCCGTCCCAAAAATCCGACTCTTCTCTTTGCGGCCAGTTCATTGAGAGAAAAACGCGACCATATCGCGGTGGGAGACCGTGTTCATATGGTGTTCGACGCGACGATTCGGCGGAAGTGTCAGAGTGGGTTGCTGCCTGGAGCCGGCTTGAAACGTTTCATGGGTTGCAGCGAATGGGAAGACTTGCTGCGTGGGACACTGCATGCAGTTCTTGCAGTAGGCCTGCAGTAGTTTCCTGGGCGCTGTGGCTAGAAACAAAGCACTGGCGGTCAGCGCTCGAAGTCGCGTGTAGCGGTGGCAAGGCGCGTTGACTCCCGCTTGCGCTACTGTGCATATTGCCATGGAGAGTCGCGATTTGAGGGTCAAAACAAAAACATTCTGCGCCTGTCTGCAGTTCCTGCGCTGGTGTGCGCGCTCGCGTCTGTCTGAGATGCAGCCTTTTCGTGAACGTGCGCGAAACACGGATATCGATAAGTTGCCGGAAGGCACGTCCCGCAGCTCAGCTTGACAGTGTCCACACCGTCCGCCACAGCATCATATATATGACCGGCTGCCCTGCTGTTGAAACGCCGACACGTTGAAACATCTTTTGCCAGACTTTGATCTTCAATGCACCGTGCTTCAACAAATCACCATGGTAAGATAAGCGAGTCCTTGTTGGGCCTACTCTTCACTCGAGAATCACCACAATAAGTCTAGCCATCACACAATCAATTTCGACACAGAAATCAAGGAAGTTTCCACTTAGCAACGGGGAGCAACGGCACAACGATCGAGATAGCGAGCAAAACACCAGCCCCCTCCCAAGGATAAATCAACAACAAAGAGTCCTCTCGCCATATTGGGCTGCACCCTTCCAGAACAGGCCGAGCATCCACTTTCCTGACTCGCCCCCCACAGCTAGCCTGTCGACCTGCAGCAACTCCAGGATCCTTTCAGGCGAGCAGCATCGTGCAGGTCTTGGCCAGACGCACGACTTGCACCATCCACGGCTTCTGCCAGATTCCGCCCGACACTGCTGCGAAAAATGCCGCACTTGCATGAACTGTCTCTTTGACCGGTCTTTCCACCGTCGACTGCTGTTGGCTGCGTGGTTTCTTTGTTTGTTTACATGCATTTGCACGCGACTGACATGTTGTGTCACCGCAGCCTCGTGGGAAAAGTAATTATGCTGTGCGTGAACGCTTTGTCGGCCTGAAGGTCCTCAAATCCTTCGCGGCCGGTTCCGCAGATCCAGTTTGCCACCCGCGCAGGAACAATAGCCGAGTCAGGCGATTTCCAGGCCATGCCTGTGGGTCAAAATCCATTGGATGGAGACGGTGAATTGATGTGCTGTCACAGTGCAATGGTACCTTGTCCGGGTACAACTCGGCCGGTAACCAGTCGCGGGGCTCGCTAGGAGCTTCTCTTGGAATCATCCTTGGGACCATGATTGGGCTCAGGATGTCCTTGGACGTGAAACGCAGAGATGTTTGTTTCGTTTCAAGTGCTCGATTTGGCCTCAGTAAGATGCTTGAGATATTAAGTGATTGGCTAGAAAAATAGTTCTGCCATCGTGCTGCGGCCCGTGGGTCTCCTCCACATCCACCTTCGTCATGCCCAACGGCCGCCCAGTCCCATCATGGACCATCGAGGTAGTCGCGGCAATGTACTACCCACGTTGTGTCACCACACAGATCGTTCTCTTTCTGCTCCACAGTCGTGTGATGACTCCTCTATCGTCTCTTCTCGTCCGAGAACCTCGGTGCTCCCTCCGGTACAGGAGGGGGTTGGTACGTTCCTCTGTATCCGTTGATCGGAGGCAAATCTTGACCTACTGCTTCCTCATAAGTCGGTGGCGGCGCCTCAAAAGACTCGCTCTGGGGCCGATGCGTTGCGTTGGGAGACGTGCTCGGCCCACCAAATCCAGTGTGAGTTGGCATCGAAGGCATGTGCGGTCCCTGTGCTGGCGGCGGTACACCGAGATTTGCCGTCTTGCCTGCTTCACCCGTCAATGCAGATTCCAGCAAGGCCTTGGGAGGGGCGATGCCAGAATAGACCTTAACAGGCAATCTTAGTGGCAGGACGACCAGCTGGTCCTCGCCTTGTTTGTAGGAGCCGTAGCCGATGCCCACGCGTACCTCCAGCTCGTAGAAGCGTGACAGGTTGCAGGTCTGGAATGTGGGTGGAACGGTATTTGGAATCGGCTTGTCAGACCAGTATTCCGGGTTAATGGGTACTTCTGTCTCCACGGCGTCTGTAGGCGCTCCCAGCGGGATAGCCATGTTACTGAATGAGCAGAGAATCCAGCTATTCGATTCTGTCCGAGCAACTTCGTGCGCGCGTACTTTCGTATAGCCAATCAGCTCGATCTGAAGCATCTGAAGATATACGTTCTTCGTCCGCGGGCTCATGTTCTTCATCAACACCCGTAGAGGCATATCTTGATTGGCTGTCAAGATAGCGGGATTCGGTAACCTAGCGTCCAGTGAGACCCGTGGTGGTGGGCCTGAAGATGTTGGTGATGTTGGCACACTCGTCGAGCTTTTCCTATCAAAAAGTCCTGGCTTCTTCCCTGCTGCTACGCTTGGTGCATTCTCCAGGAACTGGTGTTGTCTCCTTGCGTACGCCTCGCCATCTTGTCTCTCTGGCCGTGGTGGCTCAATTGGCAACATCGTAAAGTTTGCAATTGCCCTTGGGTTCTCCTTGAACAGTGATGGTCGATTTACTGTGACCTTCACAAAGTATCGAATCTCAGCTTCGCCCGGGAACCCGGTCAGGGACGGTGGTAATGTGGACTTGATATGCTGTGTCGGAGTCTTTGCGAACTCGGGTATTGTGTTTGCAAAAGAGATGTTCGAGATGGGTGCCGTTGCTTGTTGCGCATGGCAGGATGTGTTTAGTGGAATCTGTTTCTGTAAGTAATTGCGCAAGGCTTTTGGTTGCTGGACTTACCTTAAACTGGAATGGATATTCAAAGTTGCCGGCCTGCATAGTGAAGCCGGTCTTATTGTTCGTCAGGAGATCATCCTGGGTCATGTTCGCCGGCCATACAACTTGTGTCTTGTACAGCACCTTGTGTACTTCCAGGACAGGTCGCTGCTTATCTGGTCTACTTGGATGTATCGGCGCAAGTAGCCTCGTCTTCGACTCGCCTTCGAGCTTCACTACAATGCTGCTGACATTGGTAGGATTAGGCACCCGCAGAAACACCCTTCCTTGGATAACATCGAGATTTGTGTAATGTTCGTGCGGATGATCCAGCGCAATTGAGACCAGCATCTTGAGGTTACGATCGTATTTGTGGGACTATGGAGTTGTGCCGCTTTCGTCGTTTTGTGATATGAAGTGAAGGGGTAGTCGCAAGTTTGGTGGGGCTTGGGCAGCATGTCACTTTATGTCGAGAGACTAAGTGTTGCGCTTTCTGCACTAATATTTCGCGGCTGAGTGTGGTCACGGAACGGGCGGCACAGCCCAAGAAACGCGTGTCGTTGTTGTTTGAGTATTGCTGCAGGTGAAATGTCACAAACGTCCAACTGTCGGAGCACGGCGGAGGGGCGGCGGCTTGGCTACGTCATAAGGGTCATAGACGCCTTCCTCCATAGACTACTGGAGATGTTCACAGCACGAAGAAGTTGACGATTATTGTGATTGGGCTTCTTTTTTGGTATTCGGATGCGCCCTCTACCATTTACATTGTGCTGTCACGACTCATGTGTTGTGCACTGCACAACCACAGCCACAGCCGCACCATCGGGCTGATTTAAGGCCTTCTCTCACTCTGTCTTCGCTCTACTGGTTGCTGCGACCTGCGCTCAGTGATGCCTTACGCGTCTCTGGTCCACTGCTACCTGCATGTTGGACCGATCGTTTGCTGCAAGGCGCCTTGCAACCCGTTATAGCTTCTCTTTCGCGAGCATGTCTACGTTGTAGTCAGTCTACGTACGACCTCTAAGAAAAGGCGTGATGCTTGGCGCCCCAACTTACCACAGATATCCAGGTACAATGCGATTGCATTGAAACTGCCTCGTTGTCAGCCGGCTGCGCGTCTTTGTAGAGACATTCCTGGGCCTTACTTCCTCTTCTTTCCTGTCAAACTCCAGAACCACCACTTCATACGGTTTGTCCAATTGATCAGATCAAGATGGCTGACACCAATTAGAGTTCCTTTGTAATCTCCCCACTGACTCGAGGTGACGCTGAATACGTGGTCAGCCGATGCGAAAGATCGCAGATACTAAAAATCGAACCTGACGAGCCCATCATTTATGCCCTCTTCTCGCTTGACAATCGCGTGTGAAGGTGCGAATACGGACCATCGCTCAGGCTCCAAAGATGCACCATATGAGAAATATCTGACATCCTCAATATCCGGCGTTCTTGGGTTGAAGCTCTCGCGCATGTACTTCAGCGTAAGCTGTGAAAATGCGCCAGTCTCGAATCCAAAGTACTCTATAACGTTGTATATCCTCTTGACCCGGCGAGGACCAATGGTTTCGAACATATAATCGGCAAAGGAAGAGCCTCGATGTGGCGTTGCGATTGTAGTCAAGGACTTGATCTTGAAGTCGGTCGGTTTGAGTTGACTGATCATATACCGCGAGTCCAACCCTCCCATACTGTGTGCGATGATGTTAACTTCTTTCCCCCTCGCCTTGGCTGCAATGCTCTCTACAAGCTTCGTTGCTCTAGCCTCCACGCTGCCGCTCGGCGGTACTGTCGCCACAATGACCTCGATGCCTTTGGCTGACAATGCCTCTGTGATGCCGCGCCAGTATTTGAGACCAGGAAGAAACTGTCCCGCGAGCCGTAATTCGCTAAAGCCCAGAAGACCGTGTGCGAGGACGATTGTGTATTTCTACGCCCATGTCAGATGTTGAATTGCGATCGAGAGCGTGTACGGACAGGAGCAGCTGGCTGATATAAGCACGAGGGCATCAAATAAAGTTACAGAGCTCACCATAGTCCTCACGGATCACTGCGAACTCATCCGTGATCTCGTTGCTCATGGACTCTATGCGGGGGTCCTCTTTGCGCCATGCTGTGCTGCTGAACTGTCGCCGGGCCAGCCATTGTGTCGAGGTGCGAAGAAGGGGTTTCTGAATTGTGTGAGAGCGAAAAGACGCTCGAACATATAGTCGTATCATTGGGGCTGACGCATTGTGGTGTTGATGTTTGGATCCAGAAGGCCAAACTTTGGCGCGCGCCCGTTAGCTCGGTGACGTATTGAACGCAACTTGCAGCAGGGATCTTTCACACATGCGAGCAATCGTTTTGGCGTGGTTTCGTCGTGAGCTCAAAACCACCTCGGTTCACATAAGCTCGTGTAGAGGATAGAAATAAGGCATGTTCACATGAAAAGAAGCCTGGTGGGTGGTCACGAGTGCGGACAGACAGTCCATGTCTTCAGCATGTCCAACGAGGTAGAAGCCATGCAGGGATTCAACTATGACTTTGGAGAATCCAACGATAGATAAGAGGCCAATCAAACGATTGGTGACAAGAAAGCTCGCTTGAATTTGGACGTCTATTGCTGGGTCTTCAAAACCACCATCCCCAACCAGGGTCGATGGGCGTGTATAGGACAATGCGCCAGATGCCAGGCGTAGAACCCAGGCCTATCACGACTCAATGGTCGTAGCTGATGTAGGCATGTTGTTCGTTCGATCATCATCGACGTGTCGCTCTACTCCTTGCGCGGTGGCTTTGCGTTGGCGTTCGTGACGGCGGCGATCAATTGCTCGACGACCTTGCTGCCTGACTTGTTGCCTAGCTCCTCGACCTCCTTGACCTTATTATCTGTGTCCTTCTTTGCGTCATCCTCAGCCTTCTTGTTGCCGGAGCTGTGCTATAAGGTAGTCAGTCCTCCATGTACGTTTCGATATATTGTGGTGGGGATTTTCTGCGCACCTCCTTCTCGAACTTCTGGTATTCAGACTCCTTCTCCTTTTTGTACTCCTCGATTTCCTTCTGCGCCTCGCTTCGTGCGTCCTTTACTCGCTTTGTGCGGTCTTCGATGGTTAGACATGTATAGAATCGGCGATAAGGAGGGATTATTTACATTCTCTGGCTGCGATATGTGTTAGCACATGTATCTGTACAAGTGTACAGAGTATGACATACCTTGCTGGACGATCTTCTGTGCCTCGCGCTCGGCCTAGATGCTATGTGAGCTGTATGCGGCGGTCGAGGTGGGTTGCGGTGCTTACGTCAAGCAGCGTCTGGATTCCTGCGGAGTTTTGTGCGGACTGTTGGCAGCGTTAGCATTGTATGTATTCGCGAGAATCTCCAGTACTTACCATCTTGGGGGTATTGGAGAGGTGCGGTCGTTGATCGATATCGCGGTGGTCGTTGCGGAGAGGCCTATGATGCAGCAGCGGCCTCGAACTTGGCGGCAGGTCCACCTCGTGGATTGGCCCAAGCTCCATCTGATCTCGAATTGTCCGCAACTTTTCGCAACAGCTTTCAAGTCACCAACACGACACAGTCAGAATGTCCCGAGCATCCCAGATCACACTAGCGACTACTTGCGCGGTTGCAATTGGCACTGTCGCATTCGTACACTTCGCGCAGAAGCAGGATAAAGCTGTCAGTGCATCTCACGCCACACGCAGATCGGATTCTAACATTGTTTGGTAGGCAATGCACGCTGGTGTCATTCGCGACTACGAACAGCAAAGAATCAAGCGCGAACGACAGGCCGATTTTGAGATGCAGAAGGCGCTCCAAGAAGAATACTTGAAGTACCAAACCGTCCATGACAGCAGCACGCCAGAACCGCCTCAATCGTCACCCGCAAAGTAGCATGAATCCACCGCATAAAGACTTGACTGCACGCACCTACTACAAAGATGCCCAGTCGAATCCTCTCGGAGCTTCCCAGCAAGCTTGTCTGACATCACTTGCGGTGCTTGGCTGCGCCCGGTAGTATGGATTCAATCGCTGAGGCCCGCACCGGGTCGAGCGCTTGGTCATCTGCTCGAAGCCTTCTACTGCGAATCGTCACTCAAGACTACAGATAGTCCTATTTGAGGGCTTATGCAGCTCGCAGATTCATGACCCTACTCCGGTCCTTGGCCGCCAGGCTCCTATTCTCTACCCTTTGTTGCAGACAGAGTTGCGGGCCTTCTGTCGCGGGGGCGAAACGGCTTTCTACATGCTCAATATCGTTTGCTACAGTGCATCACGCGTTGCTGGGATGTATGACGATCAACGTGTGGGAGGTACGATTGGGAAGCACGGCACTCTCGAGTGATAAAGAGAATGTATTTATTACAACTACCATCGAGGTTCTCAAAGATGCCTTGCCTTTTTAGTGGAGATATAGATCAGTGCAACCTTGGTCAAGTGGTGCCCAGACGCGTCGTTTCGAAAACCAGGCGCGTACCCAAGCCAATGACGTAGAGGCAATCAATAGGCCGTGTATACATCTGCACAACCAACGCCCAGTCATTAACAGTTAACAACATAGCATATTACTTCACTCGGACCATTGCACACCTCGCACGCATTCTCCAGACCTAAGACAATGTTTCCCACAAGAGCAATTTCTTCACTAGCTCTTTCGCGAGCATCGCGGCACGTTGGAAATCCAGCTGCAAGGAGGCAGTATGCGACGGATTACGAAAAGCGCACCCAGGAAACACTGAAAACATCATCGCGATTGACGTGGTATTAACTCATTATGCAACTTGCGGCTCCACAACTCTCAGATACCGTGCTGATGGACCCCTTCAGGCTCACCACAACCGCCGCCGTTGGCGCTGCAGCCCTCTACTACACCACCTCCTCGTCTCCTACTCTAGCGAACAGGTCCTCTGCGAGCGCTTCCTCCACCTCGTCGTCTGAATCTTCCTCGACCAGCTCATCCTCGTTGAACGCTTCAGCCTCTAAACCCGGCCACCGCCACGAAGCCGAATACGCCTCTGATGTTCCCAAGCCCGTCGAAGACCGCCATGGTGATACGGTCAACAAGCACAGCATTGCGGCGCGAAAGAATCAGGACAAGGTTCGCGTGGGCAAATTCTCAGGCGAGGAGTTTGATAACCATGAACTGGAGCATACACCTGGCAAACCGGGGGGTGACTTCGAGAAGAAGAAATAGAGGATTTTATGGAGGAATGTAAGATCAGACGAAGGAAGAAGGAATCGAGTAGCAACGGCATTACAGGTTTCGATGTACGATATCATCAGAGGGTACTTAATACATTTCAGCCCATGCGATTGCACGGATATATCGACGGCATGCATGTGCGCATCATGGCTCAACTTTTCAAAACCATCAACGTCTAGAGGCTAGAAGGAGAACATCTGTTAACTCTGGGCAGGCGAGCGAACGAATTGCATATACTGCATACCTCGAGTCCTTCTAGAGACAGTGGCTTGTTGATGAGCTTCTGTGGGTCACGAAAGCCGGAACCAGATATCAAGAAGCGCTACACACCGATAGGAGAGTTGGGTGCATATCCGCGTCATGTTGCTACAAGAGCAGGGTAAGCAGCAATGTGCCTTTCCACATGCAGATGGCACGTGAACGACAACATCAAGAGAGAGCTGTCTCAGAGCGATAGCTTGTCCGTGGCCTTCAGTCCCAGGTTGGGAATCCTGTCATGCAGCAATCCTCTGAAGCAATTACTGGGGCTTTGTGCAAACAGCTCGGGGAATTTTTCTCGTCGTCGTCCCTTACAGCTCGACTTGAGGAGCGACAAGAGCTGCTTGCTGCGCAAACGGAGATACTCTTGGACCATTTGAGTGAGCCACACGCCGTTGAATTCGCCTCGCACTGCGCCTTGTGAGCTCCTGCCGAGCTCAGCCGTCACCTCTTGGTTGCCTGAATGCCTCTCACTGGGCATTACGAGAACCAAGTCTCGTGTGATCATGGGACCTTCATACGACCCAGAAACCCATTGTCTATCCGTGAACTGATGCTAAATCCACCTATGTATCGCCAGAGTCCGGTTCCCCCAAAGCAATGTCTTTAGATCCTCTACTCGATGTTCTTCCTGAGCCTGCTGTTTCGTCATGACTTCTCAACTCCTAGTGGACTACTTCGCCAGCAAGCCGCTTGCGAGCGTGCAGAATAATGCATGGCTGCAGTTTAAGAAAAATCAAGGATCGATCGGAAACTTTCGAATTATCTGCGCCGATGTCCTGAGATCAGATGGTATTTCTGGGGAAAATAGTACGGATTATCAGGTATCTCGCCCACGATGTGGCAGTGCAGGGCCATGCAACCCCGCCTTTCGCTTGGACTTGTATTAGGTTGCGCACAATTGCTCTCGATAGACAAAACAATGGTTCACTACCACGACTCGACACTCGTGGTAGTGAACCATAGGTTTGTTTAAGTCGAGTTTCGACATCGAAGCAATCTCCTCGAGCTTCGCAGTTGACAAGGCTCACATGAGCCGTCCTGTCCACTAGCTGCCCTTAGCTTTGAAGCTTGGCTCATCCCGCTCTTGGCAGATCAGCGTCAATGAAGTCATCCTATGATGTTTTCCAACTTTCTGATCGGTTTCGTCGTGCAACTCACACGTCAACGCATATCGCCAGCACCGCTCCGAGGAACGCAACGATATCATTTGCGATGAAAGAGTATGTTTCCGGAGGATAAAGCTTTGCTTGGCCGCGCTTCTCCTTATATTATGCCAAGCAGTAGGCTGCTCCGGCCGATCTCATCTCACTCACAGCCACATGTGGCGACTCTCTGGAATTCTAATTGGCTTCTACGCAACTTCTAGTGTAAGGCTGTGTGCTACGCCGATTCTGTCCTGCCTTAGCGGACCCTTAAATCATCAGACCTTCTTCATGACGCAGGCTGTGCTCTCTGTTCGCCCCTGCCACTCATCATTGTTTCCGTCATTCCTGCATATAAGTCCAACCTTGGCCCTTGTCAGCCTTCCGTGTCTTTACGGTCAAGTACACAAACAAAGCATTATATTCTACTCTAATTGTTCCTGGCTTTCCTGAAACCATCGATCACCTTTGATCGTTTCACCGCTTCGGATACAAAACTCAACCTCGCGCACATCCAATCGATACTTGCACGTCATAACCACTGCGCACCGATTCACTCTCAAGCTTTACACAACAACCAGCTTCAAGCATGAAGTTTTCCAACCTTGTCGCGGGTTTCGCGCTTGCCACATCAGCAACCAATGCCGCATCGATACCTGAAGTCAACGCCATCAGTCTTATCGAAGACCGCGCCGAGTCGCAACCACGCGCAGCAGAAATTGTCGCACCAGAGCACAGCTTAGAACGGAGAAAAGGCGGTGGTGGTCGCGGTGGTGGCAGCTCTGGAGGTGGCAGCTCTGGTAGCCGTTCTGGAGGTGGCTCCAGCGGCTCCAGCGGCTCCAGCGGACGCACTTCTTCTAGTTCATCGGCTGGAGGCTCGACACGATCTGGTTCCGGAGCACCTCGTGCATATGGCGGCGGATACTACGGTGGTGGCGCTGCCGTACCTTACACCGCTGGTTCAAGGACACCAAAGGGACTTATCGCCGCCCCTCTGCTCGTAGGCGCTGGTGCCCTTGCCATCATGCCCGGTCTTTGGCTCTATTCAGTTTACCCCTACCATTTCTCGAACCCGGTATTACCATCCCTGTGCCTCCAGGTTTGATACATTGCTGACAAGATTTAGTACCGTTTCTATAACAGGACCAATACCACCGATCAAAACCCCAACGGTTCGAATGACACACTTCCCGTAACTTGTTTGTGCCAAGAATACAGCCCTTGCGGCTGTGATGAGAATGACGACTCGAACTACCTAAATTCCATTGTGGGCAATGGAAGTTACGCGGCGCTCAACAAGTCCTTGGTCACCGTGTCTGAGGTTAATGGCACACGCAACCTGGTCCTCAACGGAACCCTGCCCAACGGTACCACTGCTCCTGGTGGCACAGATGACAGTGCTGCTATGAGCCTACAGGTCGGCAAGTATGCTGGTTATATCGCCATGGCCACCATCGTCGCTACTGGCGTGATGATGTAAAGCATCTCATTCTTGTACAATACCTTTACGAATTCACGCACTTTTACGACTCCATCCATGGGGTTACGAGGTACCTGGCGTTCCGATGGGACTATCTGGGCTCTTGATAGCCTTTGCTTGCAGTAAATGATACCCACTTCAACTTTTGCAGTCATCGTCTGCATTCTCAGCTTAGCTTAGATTAAATTCATATTCATTGTCCCATGTTTGATACTGTTACCGGTTTTTTCGCTCTTGAATGCTTCTACTTTTCATAGCTTATTGATTTGCTTCTCAATTGACAAATGACGGCTACGTCTTCAATTGCGGAGCACTCCCAAGGTGCCATTGAAGCGTAGCAGTACAGTCAATCTGAAGCTATTTGGGTGCGGGCCTGCTGATAGTAGCGAGGCATGATTCTCGTGTGAACAGTTGGCCGTGGCAGTGTTGACCAAGTTCGTTGAACTCGTCGTCTGAAGCCTGGTCCGGCGCCATCCTAGTTGTGAGATTCGATGAGGAGTGTCGTGAAGCAATAAGAAGAGTGAATAATGGAGTGCGAGACAACACTCACCAACTTCCCAACCTCCGCAATGTGCACGAGCGTTGCTTCTTCAACCTCACAGCCGGATTACCAAATGGCGTGACTGCCTCCATGGTATCCAGGAAGGTATCATAGTAGTCCTTATCTTTCTTTCTGGCATGCAACAAAGTGAAGCTGTGCATTCTCTCGTTATTCACTAGCTAGTGTGTAGGGATCTTGTATCATTCCAGGGCAAGAGAAGCAGAAGAAGCGGAACACAGAATCTACGACTGCTTTGATGCATGCGTGCTGAAGATATTGTGGCCACGATGTTTTACAGGTAGTGCGTTGGATGGGAATACATGTATGCCTTCCGTCAATAGTCGGTAGCCTGCTTCTGCGCCACTGAGCATTCTGCAGTACCTTGCTCCGCAAAGACGTCAGGTTCAGGTGGTAGCTCCACGCAACCACCAGCGGTTGGAGCGGACTCGGTATCATGTATCTATTCGACAGAAGAAATCTGAGCACAGCGTTAGACGAGATGATTGGGTATGCATGTCAGATTCGCATCAGGCAGGAGCGCAACCCGATACGTCATAAGCTTCCACTATCAACCTCACCTATGCAAAAGAGACAACAATCTCTCACATACACAATTGAACAAATCGCATAGCATGGTCTGTACATATATCGCTTTCTGTGTGCACATCCTTCTTCTTCCTCTCTTCAGCTTTGTGAAAAGCGAGCAACATTTCTTTACTACAATAGGTACTGAGACCCCACTCCGCCAGGCGACCCTCGATGATGCAGACGACATTGCCACCATAGTGATGGCCGCTTTTGAGCCCATGCCAGACTGGCAGTACTTCCGCCAATTCCGGCACGATTTCCCTAAAGGACATCGAGAATGCGTGCGCTACGGCGTGACGCAGATGCTCACCAGTCCAAACACAAACACAGAAGTCATAGAGGCGCCAAAAGGCAGTGACATCCCACTTGTTGCGATGGCTACGTGGTCGAAGCACCAGATGCTTTCCATGCCGGTTCTGTTAGAGCGCGACGCTCCCAGTAAGTGCTGTGAAATTGCGGTGAAGGCAGAGCTAACGAGAACAGAGGGCTGTTACCAGAGTCTCAATATTACGCGTGCGCTAGATTATATACGCCAATTCAATGCTGCAGAACACAAGTATGTTTTCGACGTCTTTGGAGAGACACAAGTATACCTCTACGAGCTTGCTGCGCACCCAGACTATCAACTGAAAGGCGCGGGTACGCGGCTGATTGAGAGAGGAATCGAGAAGGGAAGACAGGAGGGCGTGAACGTCACCCTGGTCGCGCAGCCTACTGCAGAAGGGTTCTACTTCAAGAAAGGGTTCAAGGAGGTCAGGAACATCAGTGTTGACAGTGTTGATCGAGACCAGAGCTTTGTGTACAATGTCATGGCCTATGACTTCGACGACGAGTGATTTCTTCAAGCGAGATTCTTTCAGAGGAGGCTCGCGATAGCTTGAAGAATGTGTGAGAACAATATCGCACCAGAATGATTGCTGCCGAAATGCGCGGGGGACATTCTCGTATCTGAAGTACATGTTTAAGAAGCCTCCTTTGAACGTCCTCTTCATTTCCAGCTTTAAAGGTGTCGACTTTGAAGTTTCCAGCCATATACTATAGTGCCGCGTCTCAAACTTCCAGCCCCATTCAACCTCCATACCCAATGGGACAAATGAAGAAAAGTACTGGTGAGATACAGTCTGGGCTCGCGATATTAGAAAAACTGGCTATAATAATTCCTCTCCCCGCCCGCCTCGTCCTTGTGAGCCCGTTCCAAGTGATCCATCTTCTTTTCCTTCCTCGGTAATGGATTGTTGTGTCCTATCTTGCTTCTGTCATGTCGAGAGACTGGGCACCAGTACTGGGGCCTCTTCTTTCCAAAACCTTCGTGGCAGGACGCGTGGTGGCGTTTGAGTTCGTGCACCCGACCGAAGGTGAGATCGGGGCAGGTTGGGAAGGGGCACTGAAACCGGCCGTTGCGGTCGTTGCCGTTACTGAGGGTGTGACCGATACTGATGCATTTTAAGGATGAGAGGGCCTGCTAAGCGAGCAAGGGAGTTTGTGGATGCTTGGAGTGGCTCGATCCGGAGCTGGCATGAAGGTCCTCTCCGAGGCTCATGGCAGCTTCACTGGGGCAGCTGTCAGACACACGTTAAAACCAACAATAACCCGGAATCAAAGGCACTTTCATCGCCATTTACGTGAAGAGATCGGCTTGTACCCACGTTTTCCTTGGTGTCTTCGTGCCTGCCCTTGGATAGTGGTTTGTTGCTGTTGAATGCTGTAAAGTGGAGCCCAATCCCTGTTGCGTACATTAGTAGCGCCTGACATTGCGACAAAATCCAGCGTACCTATACACGTGAGCGATACAGCGTCTTCGCGAGATATGAAAACACCTCTCACCTTCACACTGATACGGCGAGTTGTATCGAACAAGCAAAATGGCGAGTACGTCTTGAACTCACACGATGTTGACGAGAGACGAAGAACCAAAGCTAGGAGCAAGTGGAAGACAATCCTCCGGGAAAAGACTGGTTGACAGACCTGCAACTGGCTCCGAGACTCGCATGATCTTAGAAACGGACTACGGGAAGGCAAAATGTGCACACCTTGTGCGCCCTTGATATTGTTCGGGCAAGTGAAGAGGGCAAACATTCTCTCAAGGTCCTCACCCTCGAGGAGTCGCGGATCGGAGCCAAGATTTGAGAAACTCATCGTGACTGAAATGACGGACAGGAGTTGGTGGATGAAGATAGTGCAAAAGTGGTGGAGTGATAGCGAGTATAAGTACAAGGCATGTAGGGGTAGCCACGCGCATGTAGGGCAGAGATGCCCTATCTTGCCCCGCCAACGACCTGTATGACAGCCTGAGATAATTGGTGTCTCAGAGCTTGGCTTGCATGTGTAATATCTTACGGACACAGCCCATCAAGCCCACCATAACCGACGCCCCAAACATACGCGCCGTAGTACCTGGTGTAGTTTTGCAACCACACTAACCTGTAGCCTTCGATGGCAGCCCTTAGGTCTTGCAGAAGTTTCTCAGCCTCGTCTTGCTCCTTGTCGACCTTCGACGGAAAGTACTTGGCTCGAACAACGTTGAACCAGAAGGCTGTCTCGGCGGTAACCATCAGCACAAGACCAGCGTAGACGGTGTAGCGCACTGCTGGACGTGCTTCTCTGATCTGAGACCATAGGTTCAGCGATGGGTTCTCCTGAGATGGATCGACTTCGTGCGAAGAGAGGCGTCTCCTGGATAGTGGAGCATTTCGAGCAATCAGGTTGGTGAGGCTGTGCCTTCGGCGAGATGAGAAAGGTGAGGCTCGTTGCGCTGATACCAGCCTCTGAGCTGTACGATGAGACATGACTTTTGCCAAGCAGATTGAGAACAGTGTTGAACGATGGAGACTTGATTGTGACGCTGAGAAAACCTACCTGTTAGTGCTCATCTCGCCTTTCTATACTCACGTAACTCGTAATTCGTTGCCTATTGCTCGATGATGTTGTTGTTGTTGCAGTCAGCAGCCAAGCTTCATCGTCCCTTTCTGGATGAAAACCGCGAAGGCGCAATTTCCCACTAGCCTCGACAACGGGCGAGGCGCTCAAGTACGCCGGTGACGTCTGCTCTGCAACCAGACAAAGCCGGTCAAACACATGGTGTGGGCGCGGCGGGCGCTCGTGGTCAGTGGTCACATGGCGGCCGTTGATGGTAGCGACCAAGTTTCAAGCAATACCAGCCTCTCGATTTCGTACCCTGTTTTTGGCTCGTTGCGCGGGGAAGGAGCGGACAGGGATACCGCGGCATGGCTGATATCCACATCGTTTGTTGATGACCCACCCTTTTGCATGCATCACTTAGGAACGCAAAGCAAACTCCACGCGCCTTGGGGCAGCGAGCGCTCAACCCTCAACACACCTACCACCCGTTTTGTGCGCTGCTTTTAGACCTACCGATGTTCCCTCGAATACTATGCCCACCACCACCGCCCTCGACGAACCGCATCCAATATCTACTATAAGCGCCCAAACCTTGTTGCTGCTGCCCAGTTAGCCCCGCGTAACACAGCAGCACGCATGTCAACCAGCAGCGCGGGCTGCATTCCTGGGCCGCGCTGTTGCTGTGGTAGCAGCGACTGTGCCTTCCTCGCCCATAATGGCAGTCTGCTCGAGGGCCTCGAACGAGACGTCTCCAAAGCTGCGCAGCTCGGTCAAGTATGTCCACAATCGCATGCTCGCCGCCCTGCTGTCCCCGCCTGGCTGCTGCTCCGCTGAGCGGTTACCCTCACCTTCGCGCCATGCCGCTGACCTTTGCCCTGCAGGCCCTGCTCATCCGCCATGAAGCCTACGTCGCCGATTCGGAGCGCGAGCGCCGGCAGATGATGGCCAGCATCGAACGCCTGGAGAACGAGAAACTGGAACTCGAAGCCAAGAATGCGCGAACGATCAAAGAGAACCGCAACCTCCTGGACCAGCTCGAGCAGCTGAACGAGTCAATCTGCAGTTCAGACGCCCAGATCCAGGCCTTGCAGGACACGCTGCGCTCGACCGAGGACGAAATCCAACACCTGGCATCCCTAGCAGCGCGCACGCAGCTGTTGGAAGCACAGCTTTTCGACCTGGAGCGCGAGCAGTCACGGCTGCAGCACAATTTGGACACCAAGACAATCGAGGAGCGCACGGCCATACAACGCTGGCAAAAGGCCGAACGGACGCTTGGCGATCTGCAGGATCAGATCGACCGCATTGAACGAGAGGCTCGTGAAGAAAGGGAACGCCATGTCGAAGTCGTCGCACGGATGGAGAGGAGGATGGCAGTGGAAGGCGAGCTGAGCTCAGCGGCAGCACGTCTCAAGGCAAAGGCTGGGCAAGAGAAGGGAGGCAGTACCGTTGTCTCTCACTTCGTCAAGGACATACTGTTGGACAATGCAAACCTGCAACATGGCATCCTGGAATTACGAGAAATGCTCGTCAACTCGAACGAAGAGGTTGAACGGTTAAGGGATCAGCTGAGGATACACCAGCCTGTCTCGACGTCGCCAATCCAAGAGGTCCCTGGATCAACATTGGACAAGGAGATCGACATAGAGACTGAAATCGTCGAGCCAATTGGTGGCCAGGAGCTGCATATACACCACCACTACCATGGATCGAAGCCCAGCAAGAACCTGCCGAAGATCACAGCGCAGAGGAGACACAGCAAGAAGAAGCGCTTCAGCCTCACTTCTGGCCATTTCGACCCTGCTCCATCTCTCAAGCGGAACTCGACCGCCACCATCCTTTCTCAGACTTCTGTCACTGTGCCCAACTCCCACCGCTGGTCACAAGCAACGACGCTTGGCCCTGGTTCTCTACCAAATTCACCTGTCTCTGACTCGCATCGTGGCTCCATGTACGACCGTGTATTCAGCGACGCAGCCTACGACTCCTCCAGACCTACCAGTCCTCCGGACTCCCTCGACATGCGCTCCCCGATGTTTGGCCCCACGAAGACCAATGACTTTTCCTTCGACCCGGATGCTGTGACTCATCACCACCGAAGGAGTAGGTCTCGGAGTTTGAAGCCACCGGCGATGCTGTCGACAGTTCGCAGCTCTAGTAGCCCGATCGCTATGACAACCAAGAGCGCGGCCCATGCTGTAATATCTGCCGTCAATAGCCCAGCCAACTCGTACACCAACGACACGTTCGCACTTTCCACGAGTCATCCTGAGCCACAGGCTGCTATACCTGAAGAGAACGAAGACTCGTTAGTCTTCTTCTCTGAAAATGCTCTTGTCACTTCACCAGACAAGCCCGAAACCGACAATGATCTATTATCACCTATTACGCATACAAGGCCTGCGCTACGTCGCCATGCATCTCACGAATCGCTCATATCAATTTCTGGAATGGACATACACACCTTACAATCTCGACCCGCACAACTCTTAATGTCAAATCGATCACGCTTCTCAACGCCTAAAGGCGCGGGTTCGGTAGACCCAGAACTCACTCCTTGGACCGCGACCGCTCACGGCAGTCTCTCGCAAAGCAGAGCAAATAGCTACGACAGTCGATCTTTCTTATACTCCGCAATTGCGAATCAGAAGCGCGACTCAAGAAAGAGCGATGCGCCGCCTGCGGGCAAAAGCTCTGGAGGGTGGTTCTTTGGCAAGTGGGGTGCGACTCCGACACCCACCTCGACGACACCTGCCGCATCACCCTCACTACGACCTACCTCATCTGAGTCGCGTCAAACACAATTTTCGACAGACACCGCGAAAGCGGCGACACCCGAGCCCACAACCACGAAGAAGACGGCTGCTACCAGACCTGCAAAGCCAAAACTAAGGCCTAGTGGCGTCAATCAGAATGGGGCTATTTGGGGCTTCTTCGACAGCATACCTGAAACGCCGACCAAGGTCGTGGTGGTTGACTACGATGCTGAGGCTCTGGGCGAGGCGCTGAATGACCGCAGTCCACCGCGCGTCCCTACTGAAATCTAAGCGAGGCCGGCGAGCCTATGCATGACGTTCGTTTATACATTCCTTGGATACCTTACCTATTTCTAGTTGTTACCATCTTTGTAATCATTTCCTATCGTCATCACATAGAAGTCGCATCGTCTTTTGAATAGAAGAATGACTGTATGGCAGCAGAAGCAGCCCTATAATGGCAGAGGGCATCGAATATACCCCATGACACCGTACGGTAGTCTCATATGTATCGAGAAGCAAGACAGGCGTACGATAAAATAATATACTTACTGTCACGAATGATGTACATGCGTCTGAGCAGGCAGCCATCTGGGCGTGGCGACAAGATCTGACCTCTGTACTGGCCCTCGAGGTGTGTAGGATCATATCCAGGACTTCGGGTCGCTTGACTGGACTGCACACGGAAGAGTCACTGCACGTAGTTTTCAACTGATCGTTTGAAATTTGGTTCGGCAACGACACCCTCTTTTCACGTGAGGACTGTAGTGTCTAACGAGTGTACATGTGTGAATGTGCTTTTGGCAATGAACGCGTACGGTTCTCAAGAGTCTTTCACTACCCCCTCAAAAATACAGAGAGAGAACGAGCGGCAGGGCAGACTGTGAGATTCTCCGGCCTCGCGCGGAAAGCCTAGCCCACGGAAGGAAGACAGTGCTGGTGGTGTTTGTCAGCGGGGATCTGGACGGTACCAAGATGGAGCAGTGTCTTATACAGCTTGAAGTTGGCATCTTCAAAGTCGTCCATCATCCTGGTTGAGCAGGCGCGGCGAAAGGCACAAGCGATAAGATCTGGATACTGTAAACTTCCAAGACGGAAACCGTGCGTTTCATCCGACTTCAGAGGTCCCGTTGGACATTCTACACACACACTGCACGGATACAGGCGAATGGCAGATCTGCGCGTTGCATTCGACGTGCGCTGCTAGTCACAAGAAAGATATGGGGCACACACTTCATACCTTCAGGCAGGGCCGAGTGGGTGCCCACGCGTCCTCAGTCCTTGTACAAAGAGAAGTCGACTGCGAAGGGACATAGTGGCCGGTCCTTTCAGGTGGCTTGCCGATGTTCTGCCCGTCTTCAAGCTTGCGTTTCGTTGAATCCCTAATGACATGCTGGGAATAGTATTTCCCTTCCCATCTCAAGGGACTTCGGTACGGGAATTCTGGACTGTGGGCTTAGGCTTTGTATAATCGCTGGGAATCGCATAAGAGTCTTCGCAGCTATAGCTCGAGTTTTGTACGTGACGCAACTGAAGTGACCACGCTGGCAATGAGACCTTCCCGTCCTTGGCCTACCGGTAGTCCCGTCCCTTCGAGCGGAGCGCAGCCTCTCCCCCATTTTCTGATGTCTTTCAGGCTTCAACACCAACATATTGCATGTCCAAGCTCCATGCAGTGCTCCTATGATTTCAATAGAACAGTAATGCGATCCTTCCCTTCACCCTTCCTGCCTCGAGCTCCTTCAAGACGCGTGGAAAATCTTCCAGCTTCCCATCAGCGACGATTGGGTCAAGAATGCCTTGAGCTATCAGATCAAGCGCTTCTTTGAGATCTCTTGTCTGGCCACCATACGAGAAAATTATATCGAGCCGCTTGCGGATCCCAATCTTCATATGTACGGTATTTTCGTGGTTCAGCGTACCCACGCACAAAAGCCGACCAGCTTGACGGACTGAACCGTTGTCAGAAGTGCTGCAAAAAGCTAGACTCAACGCATACCTATGTGCTGAGCATCGCTGAACGTTTGCGCAGTGCCAACGAAATCAGCGACTGCAGAGATCTTACTGGACCAGCCGTTCTCCTCGACCCACTCTCTAATGTTCTTTCCGACTGGGACGATGTCCGACTTGTTTACGCCGATCTTCAGTGCGTCGTCCAAGTTCTCTTGTTTGACGTCGCTCACGAATACGCGAGCACCGATCGCTCGAATGACCTGCAGCGCGTTGAACCCAAGACCTCCCAAACCGAACAAGAAGACAGTGTCTTCCGATGTGATCTTCCCTCGACGATGGATGGCATGATAAGCCGTCGTGACTGCATCAGTAGCTACAGCTGCCTGGCTGGGTGTGACTCCCTTGGGCACATGGACGGCACCGCGGACATCGATGACACAGTACGATGCGTAGAAGCCGTCATTCCCAATACCTGAACGGTGCGCTTTCGTACACAGCTGGGCCAAATCTGCGCTGCACTCTTCGCAATCTGATGCTCCACATCCAGGCACTGCGAGCAGTGCGATGACATCTCCGAGCTTGAAACCAGTATCTGAAGAGATCCCTGAGCCGAGCTTGACGATACGACCGCAGCCTTCGTGGCCAAGAGTGAACTGGTCCTGAAACCAAGCAGGTTGATTCTCGTTGGTAAGTAAGTTATAATCTGATCGACACACGCCGGCTGCTATGAGCTTGACTAGCAAGCCAGTCGGGTGCGGCTCTGGGACCTGGACCTCTTCCCATACCTGGTCATGTCAGTCACATAGATTCCATTGGTGCAAGCGAGAATGTCTTTGATACTCAACATGCTTGCAGTTCTGTCTGCGTGTTATTTCAACTTACAGGCTCCATGTTACCTCTATGCTTCCGCCATGCCCACATAGTCGACGGGAGTTCTTCCTGTGCTGAGCTCATCTTTGTGGTGCAGCTCAGATGGCAACTTGTTTGTGTTAACGTCAGGTTAGGTCACAATCATTTATGGCTTCTTTGGACACGCGGAGTCGGTATTTAGCTACCTAGACCATAAAGAGATTACCGAGGGTGGGAATGCGGGGTTTTAAGAGCTTACAGTCGTGCGACGAAGTACGCAAATGCATAGTCTCTTGATATACAAAATCTTTGCGAGACCAGCTCGTTTACACACGTGTTTGTAAGACAATCTCAGAACGAAGTTCACGTGGGCATGCTGAGTTCCGCTAAGTATATTGAGAATGGAACTGTATTCAAAGGTATCCATCAAGCTTCGCAACCTTGTCTTCCCTATTTGGGCCCTTCCCTTGTGCCTCCTCGGCAATCTCGACGTACCAAGACAGGTCCGCATCATCCTTCATCTCGAATTCAGTGAATCCGTTACCCATGAACCTCCAAGGGTTCGCTGTACGATATGTAATGTCGAAGTCTTCGCCACGTATGTCGGTGATCAGCTTGTTGAAAAGTTGCGCGGAGCCACCAAATAGTGCTGTCACTCTCCCGTCTACACGGCCGCGCTTGTACCATGACGAGCAGCCCCCGCTCCAGACAAGTGTCTTGTGGACTTCGTCTTGGTACCTCATGAATGCATCGACCTTGTCGCGTCGCGGTGTGAAGCACTTGATGTCTTCATGCGCCATCTTCTTGATCCACTTGACAAAGTAGTCGCCCGTCCAGTTGAGGGACTCGACCAGTGAGCCGTGACCACCCAAACAGTTCGGGCCCATATAGATAAGATAATTGGGGAAGTCTGGTGTCATCACCGAGACATACGACTCCGGGTCCTCGGCCCACTTCTCTCGCAAGTTGATGCCTTTTTGGCCAATCAAAGGGTACCGCGGGCGGTGGGAAACATCGAAGCCAGTCGCACAGACAATGACATCGCATTCAAAGTGCTTGCCGTCCGCGGTCATGATTCCAGTCTCTGTAATCTCTGTTGTTGGACTGTTGGTGCAATCGCAGTTATCTCGCAAGAAGGACTCGAGATACCCAGGCCCAGGCGTGATTCTCCTGCAACCGAGCTCCCACTTCGGGATGAGCATGTCGCAAAGTCGCTTGTCATAGCCCAGCTTCTCTGTCATCTGGGTACTGGCCGCCTTCATACCTTTCTCATTGTTCTCGCCCTTGAGAAAGATATAGAAAGACTTGTTTGTTCTCGAGACAATGCCTTTGCGGTATTCCTGATGTTGCGCTGGATCTCTGAACTTCTCCTTTTCGGCGTCTGTGTAAGCAGGATTTGGGTCGTCGACCTCGCGACCCATGTGCTTAGATGGAGGCGCTCGATAGTACACCCAGGCACCACCCCTGATGAAGTTCTGAACAGTCGTTCCAGGAAGTTTGGCCATCTGTGGTACGATTTGGATACCACTTGAGCCGTTGCCAATCACGGCGATGCGCTTGTTAGAGTAGTCGTAGCTGTGATCCCATCTCGCCGAATGTGTGATATGGCCCTTGAATCTCTCGAAGCCGGGAATCTTAGGCCAATTTTCGTGTCTGCATGTTCGTCAGTGAAGTCGTCCAGAAATGTCAATCACGCTCGGACATACACAAGTACACCC
The DNA here is from genome assembly GCA_001599375.1 of Phoma herbarum. Taxonomy (NCBI): domain Eukaryota; kingdom Fungi; phylum Ascomycota; class Dothideomycetes; order Pleosporales; family Didymellaceae; genus Phoma; species Phoma herbarum. The sequence goes on along the minus strand of BCGR01000018.1, from coordinate 768,117 downwards.
TGACCTGAGACCAACACATGACACCACTCCCTTCTTCTCTCCTCTGTCCGTGTGTTCTCGACTTCAACTTCCCACATGCCCTCAGCGTCGTGCCACTTCGCACCGACAACCTTGGTGTTCAGTTGCAGGTCACGATCCAGATTCCACTTTTTTGTCGTCTTCTTGAAGTACTCCAGGATCTCAGCTCCACTCGCGTAGAACCTTGTCCAGTCCGGGTTTGGATCGAAGGGGAAGGCGTAGATATGTGCGGGTACGTCACATTGAACACCCGGGTAATTGTTGACCAGCCAGGTTCCACCAACCTCGTGATGTGCTTCAAAGATCGTATGGTCAACGATGTCTTGCATCTCTGGGAAGCGGTGCTGGAATTTGTGCGCCATCAGCAAGCCACTGAAGCCTGCACCGATGGTGAAAACCTTGATCTTGCGAGATGTGTACGCGAACTCTTTCGCAAGCTTGAACGGGTCTTCCGTTGTGTTGTCGATACCATGTAGGGTGCCATTGGTGTGAGCGCCATTCGCTTGTGCTCCGTTGGTGACTGGCTTTGCTGATGTTGCACCATTCACCTTTGGAAGCTCGCCATCGGTTTCCGGCGCCCTGGTGACACCATTCGTCTTGATGACCGGTGCTGGACCAGTGTGATCATCAACGAGAAAGGCCGTCATGGTGGAAGGAAGCAGCTACAATTGCGAACGGATATCTTTGGAAGTAACGACGATGCTAGATCGACGAGGTCAGTACTTTTCTTAGTAGATATGTAATTCCGCTCGTCTAAGCACAACTAACGCTGCCCGCTGAGTTGCCGGGCGGTGGCGCCACATCCTTCGCAGGTTAGCTTCCAAAGGTTCCAATATTCTACCGAGCCTACAGCTATACATCGTGCAGGATAGCTCAAGCGCGTCCATACACGGCAGCTGACGAATGCTGCAGTGCCCGCAAGCGTACGGCAGTGGTGAGGTTTGCCGGCACGCGAGGGTCTCGTCTTAACCGCTTCGGGATAACCGAAAACGACCCCACCGGCGTTCCGAGTCCAACCCCGCGAAAGCATTTCCGCGATTCTTGGTCCTGGTGTGGGGTGGCGGCAGCTCGGTACATCATGAGAGAGGAGGTTTGGGGCCTTTGGAGGCATACAGATCAATGTAGGAGCTCAGACCATATCTCGGGAGCCCTCTTGCTGCTGTTCAGTCTGCCGTCGCCAATAATCCGCAAGGTACTTGACACTCCTATTCTCACAATCTATTCTGTCGACTACACTCCAAGATGCCAATCGATAAGTACAACTACAAAGGTCCCATAGACCACACTGTTCCCGTTGACACGTCCAAGCTCGCGGGTAAAACCGTGATCATCACAGGCGGCGCCAACGGCATGGGCGAGACATGTGTTCGACACTTCGCAGCTGCAGGTGCGAATGTCACCATCGCAGATGTCAACAAGCGTGGCTTTGATCTCGTGGACGAGCTCAACAAGGAGCATGGCTCGGAGAGAACGGTGTTTGTGGAAGTCGATATCCGCGATTGGGACCAGCAAAAGAAGATGTTTGATACCACGCTCAACAAGTTCGGAGCCATCGACATTGTCATTGCAAACGCTGGCATCAGCAGAAGTTCAGGTGACAGCCTGTGGAATCTGGATGACCCGAGCGGCGAGCCAGTCAAGCCAGACCTCAGAATTGTAGACGTGAATCTGAAGGGTAGCTTCTACACTTGGAAGCTTGCAGTACACTACTGGCGCAAGCAAAAAGAGAGCGAAGAACGAGACCGATGCTTCATCATCACTGGAAGCATGGTCGGGTGGATTGACTCGCCCGTATGTGCAAACTTCTCTCGTCTGAGACCCAACTGACGGCATAAGGGCAACTGGGAGTACACGTCCACAAAGTACGCGCTGCATGGTTTCATGCGTACTGCACGGCGTAACAGCTGGGAGCAAGGCATTCGAATCAACTATGTGGCGCCATGCTGGATCAGGAGCGCGATCCGTACGAAAGAATACGAGACTTGGTTGGAGGAGCATGGGATCGACTTCGGTGAGCAGGAAGACGTAGCGAGCTGCATGATGAGGATAGCCAGTGATAAGTCTGTGAACGGTGAGCAGTGTGAACATCTTTAAGTCTCAAGTCCCATTCTGACACACTTCCAGGCAGAAGTTTGATGATCACACCGAGATCAGTAGCCAAAGAAGGCTACATGGACATCGACAAAGACGACTATTCAGAGAATGATGGCCACGGAGGGTACTTGAAGCGGACGCAGGACACGCAACTAGTGATCATCGAGGACAAGTGGCGGGATGACTACAAGGTGCGTGTCTACAAGGAGGAAGAGAAGAACGGTAGCTCATAGGAAACAGCCACAAGGTAGGAGATCAGTGCCGACTAAGTCGTAGGTGTCGCAATCAATCATACTCTACGTTGATTTTTGAGACTATGGACCCAAATATATGACACAACTACCTCCAGGCTCTCATGTAGCGTATCCTGCAGTGGTTGAGCACGTTTTGCTTGCGACAGATTAACACGGATGGAACGTGAAGTCTGGGAACCCAAGTGCGTAGTCCGTGAAGGGATCGAAGAGGTCCTGGTATTGTGCAAGAAGCGTGTCGTGGAACAACTCATTGTTCGGGGATGGGAATCCCTTCGTCGCTGTTCCCTGCTCTTTCCCTGTCACTAAGCTTTCCGCAATGCCGTTGGTAGACTTTGATACGAAAGGAAAGAAGCGCATCCAGTCAAAGCTCTCGTCCTCGTCGAGGTTGATGCCATTTGATCCAGAGTGGCGATGCACTGATCCACTCGGATGGTTAGGTATGATCACTCCATCAAGCTGGGTATCCGTATGCGAAGAGTTGCTGGTGTGATCGGATTTCCGAAGCCTGTCGAAGCCTTGCGCAATCACATTGGCCGATGCCCACATCTTCTGCAACTCTCTGGCAGCAATGGCAAGGATGTCTAAGTCCTCGTTGGCACACTTGCTAAGATGCTGAATGCGACAGGCCTGAAGGAGCGCGATGAAGGCCGTGCCAGTGTGCCAACAGGTAATCGCCATGAGGAAGCGAGAATTGCCTCGTGCTAGGATATCTCTCAGAATCCTGGCTGTGCAGGATGCCGCTAGAATGGCCGGTGGCAAAGCCTGTGGCAATTGACCTCCAGAACGTTTGAGGTGTAGGATAATGATAGTCGTCAAATAGAACAGGTGAAGCTGATGCACGTCGCGGTCAAAAGATTCTGTGCGAGGCGTATCGATATGTAAGCGTAAGCGTGAGGGCAGAGAATGGACCCATGTGACTAGCTCCTCACGAAGCTCGTTGGGCAACGGCGCAGATTTGTCGCTTGATCTCAGCAAGATCTTTGCAATTCTTCCAATGATTGCGCTGAGCCGCACCCAGTATATAAAGATCTCGCCTTGGTGTTGGCTTTGTGGATCTTCTGGAAAGTCGGCTAAAGTTGGCTGCTGAATGTTGCAATCATCTGGGTCTATGATAGCAGGTTTGCTCTGACACAGGGAGGTGAGCCGTTCCCGAGCCTTTGAAAAGTCAGTCTACGACAGTTCTAAATTGACCGAAGGCCTTCTAGAATTCCATTGAACACTATCCATCAAAGAGTCATATGCTACAATGTACATAGCGTGAGAGGGAGTCGCCTTCGCAACGGGAATCGATACGCTGGAGGATAGAAAACTTACAAATGCAGTCCACCAAATACGACGCCGCAATCCGAGATTCACTCTGCTGTGGCTGGGATCGTCCATGGCCGGCTCGCGATGTATGTTCATTTGCTGTGCGTGCCGGATGATGACTGATGTCCACCACCTGCAGATGTATTAGCTCAATTCCTTGGAGTCGGCAGAGAACGCACCAAGAACTATGCCGGTGAACCCTTGATGGAGACTGAGGCGCCCACCAGTAGAACAGACAAAGCGCTTTGAGCGCTGTCATCTCGTCGGCCTCCTCATCGTCGTAGAAAATCGACCGCGCACGTTTATAGTAGGCCTCAGGACCATCGTGAGGCAGTAATGGTGGCTGAATGTGACTACTGGCCAGCGCTAGAGCGTTTGCCAGTAATGGAGAACGTGCCACATCGGATGACAACGTTTCGCGGTCCAGCACTGGGCACCAAGGATATATGTAAGTAAAGTACGTTTCCGTAAAGATCTGTTCCAGATCTGGACGCAGCTCAGATGAGTAGCGGTGTTCCAATTGTGCCACAAAGGCTTGATTGTCGGCATCAAATTGGTTTTCTGGTGCGTAAACTTGGAGAAATCCACTATCAACATCGCCATTCTGTGTTGGTGTTGTCTCGCTTTGGCTCGCATTGGTCGGCCGCCCATTTAGATCTTGACCAGATCCGGCCCGAAAGGCGTTTTGAGGCGAAGAGATGGGTTGAAAATCCCGGATACGTATACTATGCAGGGACATTGGTGAAATGTGACTTTGATGGGGGCTTACTCCAGATTCTGGTGGGCCCTGCAAATTGGCCTCCGTGAGTGCTTGGAAGGTGGCATCTGCGGCGAGAAGTGCATCTACACCGTTTGACATCCCGTCGTCTGCTTTTTTGCCATGCGCCTGGGTGCTGTCTCCATTGACTCTCCTCTTCTTCTCTCGTCGTGAAGGACGAATCTCACAGCCTCGTCCAGAGGACGAACAGTGTGAACAGTCTTCCTTGCCCTCATTCTTACGTTTCTGTAAGTCGCATTTGATCTTCTTTGCGTGACAAGCTGTGCATACGAGCTCAGCTCTCTTCCGTTTGGGCTGATTCTCGGAGTAATGTAACCAATTCTCAGCAGCAACCTTCTCTGTCATGATATTCTGACCGCTGTGTATTCTTCAACGCCTCGTTTATTGAGGCTCTTGATGAGGTTGAAAGGCTCGTGGAACGAGTCGCAGAGGCTGGTGGAATCAATCAGGCGCTCTTGGGACAGCCGACAAATACGTGCTTCCCAAATATTGCATCGAGTTCTTGAAAAGGGGTATTGAGGAAGTCGCTCACTGGCCAATGTTGATATTGTTGATTGTGTTGTGGTGAAGATGTGTGCAGCGAACGAGCTGCAGCTGATCCGAGGTCGTAGAGACGCTTTTAGCGTCAACCTAGACTGCGTTGGTCGCCCCGCACCGCCCGGGTCACAAGGACCAAAGACGCGTCCTGCGTTGACCACGATAAACCATAGGATGTACTCAGTGCGAGTTGGCATTTTCCATGACGTTCCATAAATCGAGGAAGGACTAAGGTCGATCTTGCGGAAGAAAAAGTATGGTTGTTCGCACAGATCACGGACTTCAGATGAGTCCATAGTGCATCTGGTATCATACATTGCTTCTACGAGGCCTGTACCAGTCGCAAATCCTCATACCTCCTCGCTTTGACATCATCGCATCTCGCTCGGTAGCCTCCAGCAGGTCCCCAATATCTCGCTATTGACCGTTTCTGCTTGCCAGCCAAATTCTTGTTCACGCCAGTCATCCAGCCGTCGACTTCCAGCGCCAACATGCCTGTCGCGCAGTCGTGCACATGTTTTGTCCATGCCTTCTGGCCTTCCTCTGTGGCTTCTGCGACAACAATGTTGTGGTCAACAAGGTACTCAATGAAGTCAGCGACCCATCCTACAGCATACTCTATGCTGCGTGGAATGTTGCCAAACATCTGGTGAGGACCCATAATGTTGTAGAAATTGCTGAAGTAGTTAGTTCCACCTTGTCGATGCTAAGACGGACAGGAGACTTACGGAAAGTTATGTACTGTCAGGCCGAGGTACGTCTGAATGCCGTTGGCCCACTCGTCTGTGAGTTTCTTGCCTCTACTACCTCGGATGTCCACAGCACTGAAAGAGCCAGTCACTGCGTCAAAACCAGTAGCATATATGATGACGTCGAACTCGAAGTCCCGATCCTTTGTTCTGATACCCTGCTCGTGAATGCACTCTATTGGGTTCTCGTTGATGTCCACAAGCTTGACATTGGGCTGATTGAACGCTTCGTAGTATCCGCCCTCGAGCGGCACCCTCCTCGTTCCAAAGCCGTGGTTCTTGGGTATAAGCATCTCCGCGACGGCAGGATCGTTGACGCGCTCCCGGATCTTCTTTGCAATGAAGTCTGAGAAGAGCTTGTTGGCCGCAGGATCTGTATTGATGTCGTAGAAGTTGGACAGCCACTTCGAGAATCCAGACTTGGCATATAGCTCTTCCCAGTAGGCTTCGCGCTCCTCATCTCCAACGCTGAAGACCGAATTTGGATTAGATTTATGGATGAAGCACGAGTACGAGTCAAGGCAGTTCTGAAAGATTGTAGGGTAGTTCCGGCGAATCTCGTCCATCTCCTCGCGTGTGATCTTGGTGTTACGGAGAGGCGCAGTCCAGTTCGGGGTACGCTGGAAGACAGTCAACGATCCAACAGTCTTCTTAATCTCCTGGATTGTTTGAATAGCTGTTGCGCCAGTGCCAATGATGCCAACCCTTTTACCATCAATTGCACTTGCATCTGCAGGCCAGCGAGATGTGTGGAACGCAGAGCCCTTGAAGTCATGTACACCGGGTATTGCGGGTAGAGTAGGTTGGTTGAGAATGCCCATGCAGCTGATAACGAATCTCGAGGTGTAAGTCCTGCCATCTTGGTCCGTGAGGATCCAGGAGTTTGAGTCCTCGCGCCATCGTGCGGTAGAAACGCGAGTGTTAAATTGCATGTCCTCATGCAATCTGAACTTTTTTGCAAAGAATTGGCAGTACGCAAGAGTCTCCTCTTGACCTGCAAAATGCTCGCTCCAGTCCCATTCATCTAGCAGCGATTGATCGAAGGAGAAGATGTAGGAGTAAGACTCAGAGTCAAATCGAGCTCCAGGATAGCGGTTCCTGTTGAATCCAGTCAGCATGATCGTGGGAGTGCCAGTCACGTTCCCTACCAGAACCAAGTACCTCCTTCTCCCGATCCTGCTTCGAGAACTCTTGTCTTCAGACCAAGTTGACGCATACGATGCAGGGAGTACATGCCACTCTAGCACAGAATGTCAGCTCGAATGCTTTCAGATACACGGGATAGCTTACCTGGCCGGCGCCAATAACGAGCACATCGTAGTCCAAGGATGAGTCTAACCTAGGCTGCTTGGCCTGATTGACGGAGTTAAGAGCACCAACCATGACTACAGTTTGTGTGCTCGTGTGAATAAAATCTTTGAGTTTGGGACGATGTTGATGAGACGCGAGTTTATCTTTCACGTCTTTCCATGCCGTCGGCCTCGTGGCCCATCCATTTGCCGCCAGTGCTCATCATGCGGTAGAGTTGATCCGGACTTTGTTGCAGGGTTCCCCGAAAGATCCCCAAGCCGCGCGCCCCGCACTCTTCGGCATCCCATCTCGAGTCTAGTGGGATCCCCACCCTACTACCGCCGGTTACGAGAAGCCATGCCCACTTCATGTGGTACATTGCCGTGCGAGTCTAGCCACTCCGCCACAACTCGTAGCTCAGGTTGTGGCTGCTATTTGGAGTGAATGCAATCAGCAGGTGGTGGTACATCAGAAGAAATGCGTATCGCGAACGAAGAACTCAGCATTCTGTTTAGAAGTAGGCGAGCTGTAAAAGTATCTGCCGGAATGTCACTGTCTACATTGCGCCCCTCTCTGTCCAATAGGGCTCGAGATCTCTGAAGAAAGCCCATTTCAGGGATCGCCCCCAATTCTTCGATTTCCAATCGTTCAGTGATTGAGGGAAATGATCTACACCATCTCTGACTGTCGAGTCGTGAGCAATGATCACGAAGATCCGCTCGTCAGCATCAAGCTCTTGCAGCCAAGCGGCTGTGTTTCTTGCGAGGGGAATGTCGTGGCCGAATGTCATGTCGTATAAGCTGTCCGTTGGCAGCCTTCCTCGAGCCTTCTGTAGCTCTACAAACGCAGCTCCGGGGCAGAGCGGCAGCTCGCCTTGCGGACAGCAAGGATGTGGGCTTATCGATTCGGGTACGGGCAGGTGTTTCGAAGGCCTGAAAATGCCTGCGTAGTGACAGATGTCGCCTCCGAGGAGAACAAAGGTACCTCCTTCGTCCGTTGTCGTTCTGGCTAGGCCACAAATATGACCGATGGCGTGCCCAGGGCTGTCCAGCAGATAGAAGCTCCCGTCTCCGAAGTAGTCGAATGCTGGAAATTGTCCAATCTTCAGATCTGTCTCGAACTTGATTTCTCGAAGTTTCCTGTTGGCATAGTCACTCTCTCGTATTGGAGATGACGGGTTGGCCGGATAGCCTGGCAGCATGGCATCTTTAAAGCCTTGGCCAACGACTAGATCCACGTTGTGAGGGAATGTTGAAGGGTCACCGATATGATCCCAGTGCCAATGACTCCACACAACGGCCTCGATGCTCTTTGAGGACACTCCGTTGTCTTCCAAGATGTCTACGACGTTATTAGAGACCTGGATGTCGTACTTCGTTGTGGGTAGATAGTCAGCGATGCTTTTCGAGTAGTTCTGATAGTCCTTGCGAATTCCGAGATCAAATACAAGCCTCCGACCAGAGGGATGCTCGATGTAGAATGAGTGCGATGGCGATGTCTTGAACGTCTCCAGCCCAGGAACTGGAGGTGCCATGAACCGATGGATCTGTGCTGGACCAAAATTGACTGGGTTGATAAGGTGAACTTTGACTGCTGTCAAACCTTGCGGAATATCGATGTGCATTGCTGAAGGCATGTTGACTGGTGGTGGTGCCGAACAACAGGGTGTTTGGTGTGTCCGATGGGGAAGGGTTGACAGCTGGCGTGTGTATTCAACGCCTGACCATTGCTTCGTTCTTTACGACACTTCCGATTTTACGACACTTCCTAAGAAGGTTGTACCTAGTAAGGAGGCTGTGAGATCACCGCGCGCATGAGCTTCGGGTTGCACGAGGAAAGACGACATTGCCAGAACGGTGATGGTTGGGCTATGGGGAGCCTCGGGGTTGCTGGAGCGCGAGAGGCAAGACAAGCGAAACCTTGAAGGCGCTAGCCAGCCCCACAAAGATCCCAGACACGCCCTACTCTTCTGCACCACACCTCATCAGGACGCGGGCGCGGCAGTTGTTCTCTCGGTAATCCCAATTTGGCTCTACCTAGCGCTATCTTTTTGCGTCGCTCATGGCTACTGACTTCGGGCCAAGGCTCCCCGCAAAATGACTCCCCAGTCTGCACGTCTCAGCTTGTGGAGAAAGTGCCCAGTGTGTCCGGGGCACCCGCATCTTCTCCAGGCCTGAGTAATGTGGCGTCCGGTTAGTATTGCTGTGCTGCCGTGAAAGAACCGAAGGCTTGGTCGTAGGCGACATAAAGCTGCAGCATGTCGATCCTTCACCATAATCAAGACATCGACCAAATTCGTTCTTCATCACGAAGACTTGTCTTGCCAAAATGTCCGACATCGAGAAGCATCAAGACGTTCAGCAAGAGAAGGTGGCGTCCGATGATGGTAGCCCTCTCAAGACCATCGACACGGTCCATCAGGATGAGGCTATGCGTGTCCTCGCTACCTACCAGGGTCCTGAAGAATGGACTGAGCAGGAAGAGAAGAGCCTGAGACGCAAGATCGATCTTCGTCTCATGCCCGTACTCTGTCTTACCTACGGTCTTCAATACTACGACAAGGCCATGCTTTCGCAAGCAGTGAGTCATCAATAACTCCTGACAGTACTGAGACCCATCTGATATACTGTGAAGGCTTTGTTTGGGCTTCGCGACGATCTGCATCTGCGAACTGGCAACAGATACTCGATGTCTGCGGCCATCTTCTACCTGGGGTTCATTGTCGGAGCCTATCCTGCCATGTACCTGGCTCAGCGCTTTCCCATTGAGCGTGTCGCGTCTGGCATTGTGACGATCTGGGGCCTCTGTCTGATTCTGACGGTTGTCTGTCGCGATTACAAAGAGCTCTACGCTCAGCGCTTCTTCCTTGGTCTCTTGGAGAGTGGAATCAGTCCTATGTTCATGGTCATTGTCGGCTCTTTCTACAAAAAAAATGAGCAAGCCTTCAGAATGGGGTATGCCTTTTATGGCCACACTCACCATCGACAAGCTGACCTCGAGCAGAATCTGGTACTCGTGCACCGGTTACGTGTCCATCTTCTCCCCAGTTCTGAACTACGGGTTCGGTCGCGCTAAGAGCTCTTTAGCCAACTGGAAGCTGATGTATCTGTTTGCTGGCGCGATCACCATCGTTTGGGGCGTTGCTCTATGGTGGGTTCTTCCTCCGGATCCAGTGCGAGCCAAAGGCTTCAACGACAGGCAACGATACATCTCCGTCGCTCGGCTTCGCTCCAACAACTCTGGTGTCCGTAACACCCACTTCAAGGGTTCCCAGGTCCTGGAGTTGCTCAGAGATGAGAAATTCTGGCTCATGTTTGCCATTGCCTTCCTTTCTATGATTGCCAATGGCCCAATCAGTACATTTGTCCCAATAATTATCGTAAGTACCCGCTTGATGAGTTGACTTTCCCGCGATTTGAATCCTCGCTGACATTTGATAGAACTCATTCGGCTTCACAACGCTCAACTCGCTCCTCCTTGTGATGCCTGCTGGCGCCTACGCTGGCACCCTTCAGCTCGTCGTCCCCTGGCTCTGCTACAAGTACACTGGTCTCCGGTCCTGGGCGATCTTCGCGTGTCAGATGGGCACAACGCTTGCCGCTCTGCTGCTCTGGTTACTGCCCCGACGCCACACCGGCGCCCTGCTCTTCGCCTGCTACATCCTCCCCTCAGTCGGCGGCGGCTATGCTGTACTTATGGGCCAAGCCCTCGCCAACACCGCAGGATACACCAAGAGGACCGTGGCTTCGTCCGGTATCTATATCGGCTATTGTCTAGGTAACTTTGTGGGCCCGCTTGTGTTCAAGCCTCAGGACGCGCCGCGGTATGAGCCGGGTTTCATTGTGACCTTCGTGACTGCGGTCGTGGCCGGCCTGCTTGCGTTGGTGTACCGGTACTGGTGTGTTATGGTTAACAAGAAGCGCGACAAGACGGGTACACTCGAAGGCTTTGAGCATGCTTATGAGGACGATCTGACGGATCGCAAGAACCCGCAGTTCAGATATATCTTATAGAGAACCCACATGGATAGGATGGAAGCGCGTGCTAATGATAAAGATCATTCTCTTTCCGATCTCCATCACGGTCTATCATTACTCTTCGGAGTTCTAACTGTGATCTCTTGCATCCGTCCTCCTGCAGTTCCGAATCTACCCTCACCTTTATACTCTCCCTTCTAGCCTATCTCGTAGCCTAAATCCACCACAGCTCAGAAGAGGTATGGCGTCCAGGAGTGGAAGAAGCTCTTGGAAGGAGAGGGACAGTGAGCACGGCCAGGGCATGACAGTTGTGAAGGAGCTCCTCAAGAATGACCAATGGCTCGGCTCGGTTTGGATTGGCAGGAGAGGTTGGGCATGCTGTGCCGACAATACTAGCGGTTGAATTGGCGGTGATGGCAAGAGCACGACAATAGTGAAGAGGCGGTGGAGGGTGCTTGAAAAGGGTTGAACCGTTGGTTGGGGTATATGCTACTTCTACAATATCAGTCGTTGAGACATGACTTCGTCACTCGCCCGTTTGGGGTACGAGGGGATCTACACTTCTTCTTGATGACTTTTTTTCCATCGCTCGTTCATCGTCGCTTTTCCTGTACGCCATACTTCCTCGTCGATTTTCACGCCACACTCTACTGGCTGAGATCCTCGCCCCACACCTGCTTGGCGATCTCGACCTCCAGCCTGACCTTGGCCCACTGCTCCTCTTCCGTGAGCTCGTTGCCCTCCGCCGTGGAACTGAAGCCGCACTGGTGCGACAGACACAGCTGATCCAGGCCCTTGGGGGCAATGGAGGCGGCCTCCTTCAGCCTTCCGATGATCTCCTCCTTGTCGTCGAGCTCGTTCTTCTTGCTGCTCATCACGCCCAGCACGACGACCTTGTGCTCGGGCAGGTGGCGCAGCGGGCTGAAGTCGCCGGACCGCGCGTCGTCGTACTCGAGGAAGTACGCGTCGACGTTGAGCTCCTTGAAGAGGACCTCGGCCACGGGCTCGTAGCCGCCGGACGCGAACCACTTGCTCCTGTAGTTGCCGCGGCAGAGATGGATGCCGATCTTCATGTCGGCGGGGCGCTTGGAGATGGCGGCGTTGATCAGGGCGGCGTACTTCCTGGGGAGCACGCTCAGGTCCTCGCCGCGCTCTGTCTCGGCTGCTTTGCGCATGTCCGGGTCGCACAGGTACGCCAGGTTGGTGTCGTCGAGCTGCACGAAGCGGCACCCGGCTTTGTACAGCGAGTCCAGCTCTTCCTGGTACACGCGGGCCAGATCCTCGAAGAAGACGTCGAGGTCGGGGTACGCGGAGATGTCGATGCTGGCACGTCCGCCGCGGAAGTGCACCATTGTCGGGCTGGGAATGCAAACTTTTGTTGTTGCGGCGCCGCCGTTGGCCTTGATGGCTTGCTCGAGGAAGTTGAAGTCGTCAACCTGGATGGCCTCGGGGTGGCCCAGCTTGCCCTTTACGACCAGTGTTGGCGGGGAGAAACCATCCTTGTGCCTGATGTTGCCGACCTGGCCCTTCTCTTCGATACCAGCGAGGTGCTTAAGGAAGTCCAGGTGGAAGTATGCGCGGCGGAACTCGCCGTCGGTGATTGAGCGGATGCCGTTCTCGATCTGGAGCTGGGCCACTTTGCTGACAGCCTCATCCTCGACCTTGCGCAGGTCGGCGGCAGAGATCTCGCCATTGGCGGCCTTCTGACGCGCCTCGAGAACAGACTTGGGGCGGAGGAAAGAGCCGACGTGGTCGGCACGGTAGACGCCGTGTGGGAGAGGCATTGTGCTGTAATTGTCAGATCTGGGCGTGTTGTGCCGCGGAGCTTCGTTGTTGTATCAAGCTATCCAGACGCGCAATCGGTCTGACACAAGAAATTCAGACTTACAGGATAATTTAAAAGATGAACAGGTATAGTTGAACAATCACGACACAAGAAGGGACACCAGCCCTTTAAGAGATTTCGCCTTGCGCGCGTCGCATCATGTATCATTCTTACTTGGAGCTACCCCACTCACCCACTCACGGCAGTTGTGTCGACGAGCTAATTGATGGATGGCAGTGCCCGATGCGCCGAGGAAGCGCGCTTGACGGCGGCATGTGGAGAGTCTCGCTCGGCAGGGTCCGATTCGAGAAAGTGAGGATGCGCAGAAAGTCATCTCATGTCGTTGCTTCTGTTGGCGTATTTCGGCAGTTGTATTTTGCGTCTTGTCACATGCAAGGACGCCAAAGAGGTTTGACGGCCGTTGCTGCATAGGCGTCAGGGGCCTGCATGGCTTGCATGGAGGGGCTGAATGACGTTTGGCGGGGTCCGGCATCGGCTCAGATTGTGGCAGGCGCCGACCGGAAGGATGGTCCTGCAGGACATTGCAGAGAATGTCGAAGTTTTGTTCCCCTGCTCTTGTTTGCTACGTGTGCTCTTCGGATCATGAGATTGACATGCGAACATGTACGGAGTCGCTCATCAACAATGGAGCGGTATTCCGGTGGTAAGGGGTGGCTGCAAGCAAGCCATCTGTCATCGAGGTTACATAATAAAGATACAGCGACTCAGGACCGACATTGTCAGAATGCTGCGCTGAGGAGACCGTATCGACGGCCGAGTGCAATGTGTATCAGCAATCGCTGGAACTGATATCAGGGTTTCAATTCGATGCAAACACAGCAGACTGGCTGTTTATACCATGGATGGCAGAGCATGTGGGGCATGTGGGAGCAGGGCGGAGGTGGGGTGTGGGAGAGACGGAGTACCTGGGGGCATTCTTTTAGCTGAACTCCAAAATTATACATGGACGTGTCTGTGCGTATGGTTTACTTGATTGAAAAGTGTCTCGCGAAGCAGAAGAGGGCAGAGAGGCTCGTACGAATTGAAAGCATAAGGGTATATTGCATTGAGGTACAACAGCAGGGCTGGCAGCGTAAGAGTGCTACATTCTGGGGGGCGTTTTCCCCAGACTACGCAGCCCTCAGCAACTTTCCCTCCAACAGCTCCCCAAACATCCCACTCCACAGTCCCTCCTCTTCCTCGTCATCTACGAAGAACCCATCCTTCGCATCGTAGATCCTCTCTCCCTTGCTGTTGAACTTCTTCTCCTTGCGCGGTAAGTCGCGTGCTGCAATCCTGAGTCTGATTGTGCCCGCGCCCGCGCCGGAGTCGCCTTCAGTCTCCACGATCGCGGTCTTGAAGCCACTTATCTCCGGCGTGACGGTCACAGGATTGACACCGAAGAACTTGCACACGATGAGCGCACCGGCCTTGATGTCCGCAGACGTCAGGTCGGGCAGCGTGCTGAGATCCTCTGGTAGCGGGGGCAGGTCATCTTCAGCCTGTTCCTGCGAGGCGGTGGCCATGTCTTGCTGTAGCTGGTCTTCGATGGCGGCGTGTATCTGAACGTCGGGATTGGCATCTGGGTCGTCATCATAGTCGAGGAAAATCTTCTCTCCTGGGTCTTCTTGGTTTTCTTCTGGCAGCTCTTCTACTGGCGTCTTGCGCCCCTTGTTGCCCTTGCCCTTGCGCGCTTTGGCGGCGTCGCGCATTACTTTGCCGATAGGGTCCCAGTGCTGTTTGAATGGAAAGGGCGGTGCTGTCAGCTCGTACTCTTCTTCCCAGCATTCGAACGCGGAAAGGTTTATGCGCGACTTCCAGAAGTCGGGATCTGTTGAGCCTTCTGGCTCTGGAGTAGGCTCTTTCGCCTTGGCTGGCTTCTTCACGAGGTTCTTGGTCTGCCGTGCGAGCATGCGGCCAATAGCTGAGACATCAGGCCGTAACCGCTTTCGCTCGGAAATCTTTTCGGTTGTCGCGTCTGGGCTCTTTGAGTCTTGCTGCGGTGTCGGCGCCGCTTGGTCTACTTTGTCTGAAGCCGGCTCGTCCATTGCAGCATCTGACTCCTGACCGAACTTGGCGATCATCTCTTGTTTCCGTCTTTGTAGCTCTGCCGCTTCGTCTACGATAACCTGCTCCTGCTCTTCTGGCTCGAGTCGCTTTCTTTTTGCCATTGGTTGAGAGAAGGGGTGTGCTGGTTCGGACTCGCCGTTCTGCTGCTGTCTCAACTCCTCTTCGTATCTCTCCAGGTCTTTCAGGTTGGCGTCCTTGTCTAGCTTGCCGGCCTTCTTGAGGTGGTTCAAGCGGTTTGTCTTGGTTCGACGCGCGTTTCGTGACTGCGTTTCTTTCTTGCCCTCGCCAGGCGGAGATGTATTCGCGTGGGTCGGTTCGGGTTGGACGTTGACCTTCGGTACCGGTTTCTTCGAGGATCGCACCTCAGGCTCGGCGTCGCTGTCGCTGTCTGAGTCGCTCGAGGAGTCGTCTGAACTTGAGTCTGAATCAGAAGTGTCTGAAGCATCCGACGAGTCTGTCTCCGAGTCCGAGTCCGAGTCCGAGTCTGATTCCGAATCGACGTCGTCGCTCTCCTCGCCCGGCGCAAAATCGTCGTCTTCGTCTTCGTCTTCGTCCTCATCGTCGTCCAGGTCCATCTCAACCTCGGGCTGCTTGAAGCGCACTGTCTGCTCTGGCCCCTTCGACTTGCGCGCCGGGGTTGCTGCGACCAGTGCACCTTGATCGGCGCGCAGCAGCGGCTCAAAAGCATCTACCTCTTCTTGCAGCTCGCGCAACTGCTGGTCCGGGTCCTCATCCGTGATCTCCTCCAACCTCTGCCGCTTCCTCGGGGGGATCCTGACGGCAGGGCGGTTCGGCTGCCGCAGATACGGCCTGCCAAACGGGACGCCGTCGACGAGATGCTGTCCGCCGTCGCTGATCTGGTGGCGCCCCGTGAGCGTCCTGGCGCGGATCTCAGCGCGCATGAGCGGGCGTATGCTGCTCCATGTCAGTGTGTGCTGTTTCCTGTGAACGCGGAGAACCTACGAGACATGGTCGTCCTCCTTCAGGCACTGCGCCACGGGCATGAAATGCAGACACTCGAAGCCGGCCACCTCGACGACATAGTGCTCGAGCCCCCAGTGCTCGGCCTCGAGCGGCACGATGAGGTTGACGTCCTCCAGCAGCCGCGTGACCGTGTATGCGGCCGCGCTGTTCGTGTCCGGGACCGCCCAGAGGATGTTTGCGGCGGGCAGGCCGTTGCGCTGGATGGTGAGGCGCAGACGCATCGTTGCAGCGCGTCGCGTCGCGGGCGGGAGGGAGACAAGACTGCCATCGCGAACTTTTGGCGGAGCTATGACGGGCTGCGGCGCTTTGCACGCGCTGATTGGCCAGCGGCAGCCATAGTGCGCTGCGAGTGCGGAGGACAGTCCGCGACAGGCAGGAGACTCATTCTGTTTCAACAAGTCAAATGACGCAAGTGACCACTTCCAAGACTGAAATTCTGTCGCGCGGGTGCTGCTTCTCTTGACCGAGCCTCTGACACCCCGCTCCGTCGACTGACCACCGCAGACTGACCACAGCAGACCGACCACAGTAGATCGACCGCAGCAGATCGACCGCAAGAATGCCCGTCTCTGCGCCCATCAACACGCTCAAGGGCAATTGGCAGAAGATCACGGCCAGCGACCGCCTCAGACGCTCTTCCCAGGTTGCTTCAGTCATCAATGGCACGCTGCACATCTTCGGCGGAGAAGTCCAGCCGCGCCAGCCCGTCGACGACAAAGTGGACGTCGTCGCCCTCAGCACCGGTAGGTAGCCTTGCCCCTCCCCCGCCATCAGGGTACTCAGCACCACCACCACCACCACCACCACCACCACCCTACTAACAGCCCCAGAATCACCAACCCACGAAACAAAATCCGCTTCCCCCGCCCCCTCGCCCCGCGTCGGCACCGCCTCCGCCGTCCTGAACAATGCCCTCTACATCTTCTCCGGCCGCGGCGGCGTCGACATGGCCCCCGTAGACGAAGCAGGCGCCGTGTGGGCGTACACTCCCTCCACACACACATGGGCCAAACTGCTGCCGTCAGACGCCTCCGCGCCCGTCCCGCCGCCACGCAGCTACCACACCTCGACGTCCGACGGCGCCCGCACATTCTACGTCCACGCCGGCTGCCCTGCCGCGGGCCGCCTGTCCGATCTCTGGGCCTTCGACATCGACGCCCGGAGCTGGACGCAGCTGCCTGACGCCCCAGCTCCGCATCGCGGCGGCACGAGCATTGCCTTCAGCGGCGGGAAGCTATATCGTATGAACGGATTTGACGGAACGACCGAGGTGGGCGGCAGTGTTGATGTTTTCGACACCGCCTCTGCTGCGTGGGAGACCAAGAGCTTCAAGGCCGATGGAAGCGACGGGCCTGAGCCGAGGAGCGTGTGCGCGCTGCTGCCTGTCCAATTGGGCCGCAAACAGAAGTTATTGACACTGTTTGGGGAGCGCGATCCCAGCTCGCTCGGGCATGCCGGCGCGGGCAAGATGTTGGGCGATGTGTGGATCTACGACATCAGCGAGGAGTGGTGGACGAAGCTCGAGCCCAACGCTGGAAGTGACGGCAAGCCGGCAAACAGAGGCTGGTTCGACGCAGACGTGATCAAGGGCGAGGGAATGGGCAACGACAGCATAGTCGTGCATGGTGGTCTTGGTGAAGATAACGAGAGGCTCGATGATGTGTGGATGCTGAAATTCTAAGACCGGTCATGTTTACACGATGAGAAAAATGCCATTGTCATGAGTAAACCCGCTCTAGTTCTCGCCATCCAGTTCTCTCGTACTCTTCGACCCCGATCATCTGCAGTGACGCGCTGGCCAAGTTCCGTTCGAGCACCATCCAAGCAGCAGTTCTAGTACGTACAACACCAAATAGCTACTACACCCGCCGACCGTGGAACATTGATCATTCATCTAGCCTCCCACCACAACAGCGCGCGACATTCCACTTCTACAACTTGCTCTGCCCGGGGATCTTCTCCTCGCGCCCAACGAGCCCGGGGTGCTGCGTGATGACGGGGCGGGTGACGGCAAAGAAGGCCGTCCCGCCGCTCTTGCTCGAGAACTGCGCCTTGGAGCCTACATGGAAGAAGGCAAAGTCGCCCGCCACGAGGTGGTGCGTGACGCCCGTCGCCTCGTCCAGCACGTCGATCTGCCCGCGGAGCACGTACTTGGTCTCCTCGTACGTGTACGTCGGAATGTTGCGCGTCGGGCCCGGCTGGATGCGGTAGAAGCCCGATGTGAGGTAGGTTGGGTTGTCCTTTGTTTGCGTCTGGATTCTGCGGCGTTTGTTAGCGAGGCGATGTGTGCGGCTGCAGTGTGCGTACGAGTGGAAGTCTGCGACGATGGCTGACTCGCCCTCCGGGATGGGGATGTGTTCGTGGCCGGCGCCTTTGATGATTGTGAGGGGCACTGCGCGTTGAGACACTGTTTTGTGTGGTCAGCATGTGTCTGAACTTTTTTCTAAAGGTCTCGCCGTCGTGGACATGTCGGTAACTCACTGATGGATTGTGTGTGAGGTGGGTTGATTGTGAATCCAGAGGAAACGTACGAGATCATTTGCACATTATAAAGCACCTTTATTGCGGAGACTCTCACGCACGATTCGGCATTCTACAATCGACCCCTCTATTGATGTGCTCGTTGTGCATTGCGACATCTGGCTGAGGCTGATTGAGGCCGTGATATGTTTCCGCTTTAGGTAAGCCGTGCCCGAGCCCCAAGTGTAGATAATATCATCCTCTACCTGGCTGCCCTCAATCTTTCGCGCTCCACTGTTCACGAAAGAGTCCGTCGCAAAAGCCATACGCACGCAATTGCAATTGGGTCTGGTTTCCATGAGGTTCACGACCAAGGAAGCGTTCACCATTGGCGGCGCTAGCTTGCGCCTGTGGAGTAAGAACACCATCACACAGACCTCTCTGCCTTCTCGCATCTCCATCATTCATCAGTCGCATATTGCCCTCGTTCCTCTTCTGAAAATCTTGTGTCCACTTTTTGGATACACCGGAAGAGAAGTCGCAATCATGACCAAATGCTACAGGAATGCATGTTGGCGGCAAGGGGTCGGTCGGTGAAGCTCGACACGCCATCACCACAGTCATGGGAAACGGGAATCGCGGAATCATACGGGCAGGACGCGTCAATCGCAATCGGCGAATTATCAGATGGGGATGTTGATGGGGATTTGTGCGCTAGTCAATGGTAGTACGGCCGACGAGGCGAGGTGCCGAGACGGCTACTGACTTTGACATGATTGTCACACTCGCACAAAACGACTGCATCAGCCGGCCCAACCAGTGTGCTTGTTGCACTTTCGAGCTTGTGTAGCATCGACGTGGTCTGACTTGGTCACTTCCGCTGTCAGCAACGCTGTGTTTGTCATTGGGTTCCCTGCCTGTCAACATTTCGCTTCTGCGAGGACCCGCCGAGTGACAGGCCGGTGACAGGACACCAACCCACGTTGCATAAACGGCTTCGTGTAGCATACGGGGATTCACCTACTGCAAATGTATTGCCAACGTCGTGAGACCCACGCCCTGCGCTGTAACAGTCGCTCAGAGTGGGCTGGTGTAACAAGCAAGAAGCGACGCTAGGTGTTTGCATTTTGACAGTGGTGTACAGCGTCTGGATGAGGTTCAGCGACATATGCAGAGTGGACTGATTTGACGCCCCAGTTCCCTCTTTGGCAGCAGGTAGGGCTGTACCTGTCAATCGCGTGTGGTTGCTTGTCTCCAGCACTCTCACTCGGCGCGTTGTCTGCCCAATTTTATTTTGCCTCTTCAGACAAGGAATGTCCAAAAGCTTGGATAGACGAACTCGTCTTCGAAGATGCGCCTGACCTGTTCCAGGACGAAAGACTCCACCTTTCCTACGTTCTTCAGCACCTGTTTGCCGCTTCCTTGACCGCCGATTTCGCTCTCCACTCTAATGTTCTCCAGTAAGCCTCCAATCTTCAAGCGTTGTGCGAGGGTTGATGCCTGTCCCTGCGATTCTGCTTGGAGCGACTCGCGGCCCACCAGCGCGTCTGCATCGTCAGGTGACAAGAAGCAAAAGTGTGCTCGCTTCTTGATGTAGGCCAGGATGGCAACACCATCAAATGTGAGTCCGGTGATGTTGAGCTTTAATGGAATGCCGACAAAGCTTGGCATGGGGTAATCCAAGAGTATCTCGGCGGTCAATGACATCTTAATGTCTCCGGAGTACTGTACGTGTGTCACGACCTGCAGGTCATCGGGACTCTTCTCCCGCATGCGGGGCGGTGTAGGGGATGGAGTCCTCTCGTGGTCGCTCAGTAAAGATGACCCATTGGACTCGGCAAGGGAGCTTCTCCTTTCTTCATCATGTTTATGCTGTGACGAAGGTTGTGTGCTCGGGTCTGGGTTTGACTGGGGCGTTAGGGTCAAGGAGTTCATCGAGGCAGCATGATGAAGACGTTTGTTGGTCGGCGTCGTTGGCCGGCCGTTAGGATTGTCAAGCCAGCCTTGTATCTGTGCACCAGCAACCGCAGCTAAAGGTGTCGTAGCACCTGAGAGACCTGCGCCCAAGGGGAGGTGAAAATAGTTGAGATTGGAAGTGCCGCCGGGGATACCTGGTGTAGATACTCTTGGAAACAGATGAGCGCCGAGCTGCTCGGTAGGATGTCGAAATGCAGTTGGTCTCGTGTTGATATAGGATGGCGCTATGCTGGGCTGTCTAGTAGTAGTACGGTCTGTTGCGTGCGAGTCTCTGCTGGCGTTGCGCAAGTGGCGGTCGTTCGAATAAAGCTTTGATTGACTGGTGTTGACGCTGTGGCCTTCGGCGGGCTCATCAGCACCATCTGCATTGTCGTCTTCCTCATCTGACTCGTCCCCATCTTCTTCGTAGAAGTCTGGCAGGGGATCGCTGATGTCTTTGATCTCGATCACTGGAGGCACGCTGCCAAAGTCGAACGAATGAACGTGGACAGATCGAATGAACCTCGGTAAGGTGACCTGCTGAAATCGGTCGTGGATGAACGCGCGTATCTTCTCTGCGCGAGCGGCGCCATCTGCACCGCCCGTGATCGTGTCCCAGTTGATATCAATTGACATTGCTGCGGACGCAGCGATGGGGTTAATGGAGGAGAAACGCGTCTGCAAACTGCCCAATGGGGAAGCAACCACCGAACGCAGGAAAAACGACGACCGAGGTGCCGACCACAGCACACCAACGCCGTCGTTTCCCCTCACCATTCGACAAGGTCCATGTCATGCAACAGATGTGACTATGCAGCTGTGTCTGCATGGTCGCCCTGTCCGACGTGTGTCTCCCTTTAACGTTGTCATAGATGGCCCCGCAAGACGCACGTGCACTGTACTTCGACTACCTAGGTGCGTGGAAGAACTCTAAGCCCAGTACCGTATGTGAAACAGTGTTATTGGAACATCTTCTATATCATGGCGGATTTAGAGCCGCATGGCGTTGCTGCATGGCTCATTTCTGAACGCCCATGTTGCAGATCACCGTTGAAGCAGCCTACCAGAGGCAAACCATAGACGACTGAGCAAGGGACAGAGCCGGTGCATATGTAAGCTCGGGCTCGGCCTGGCGGCAGAAGACGTACTGCATCATCTAAATAGGCGCAAATTGAACCATCGAGCCAATCAGCACCATCCTAAGATTGAGCATCTGGCCGTCGACATCGACCACAACTGCCGTCAATGCATAAAGGTAAAACGCGGTGGTCGATAACGATTGTTGTTTAGCATTCCCTGCACTAGGCATTCCTCGGCATCTCTACACATAGTGAGAAGAACCCTTCCTCGACTGTCGAAACTGCATAAGGCCAGATTGGGAAGCTTGTGCATATCGACTCCGCATGTATCTCATTCTCGGCTACGTGGAGATCATTCCAGTCCTGTATACAACAAGCGCCACGCCGCAGGACCACATGAAAGCCCAACGCCCTTGCTGCATTGGGCGCTGTTCCGGGAAGGGTGACTCGAGAAAGAGGGTCGTTGCTAGCCCTGTTCCTTGGCAAATGTCGGATCATGTTCGAGCGGAAAGTACTGAGATATCGGTCCCGCTCGTTCCATCTCGGTACGTGAGGGCGCTGCGAATTCAGCCGCGCTCTTCCGACCGAACTGGGTGAGCTGTTGTCGCCTCGAGTGATCTCACTGACGCAGCCCTTCCGATTGAGATTCAGCATGGGTGATGTAGTCAAGACTTGGCATTGTGTCTGGTGCTGACAAACAAGTGGAACGGCACCGCCAGAAAGGTAGAACGGGAAGTCTTGTTTCGAGTCCTGCTAGTGACTGCAATTGTCGTACACGCTTTGGAGGGGCGCGACTAACATCGATTGGCGAAAAACGGTGGTGCATGTTGTAGGGCAAATCAGCTTTGCTTGATTGGCCTTGTCTCAACATTCCACAAGTCGGTACGGTGCACAGGCAAGCTCAACGGTTGAAGTATGGCTGCCCAGGTCCAGAGCGGTCGACCTTGGTCGAGCTCCTTCGCGGGCGCGTCTGAATTAGATGATTGGCTGGTGTCTGACTGTCTTCCTCGTCTCATGGCTGCATATAGCCAGGGACCACAAATAGAGATATGGTGGTAAGAATGGTGAAACGGTAAATGAAAAGAGGCCAGCAGAGTCCTCTGTCTGCGCATCGCGCGACCAAATTAAGGAAGCCTGTATCCAAGGCGGAGAAAGAACTGTAAAGTAATACAAGGTGGGAAGAGCCATGCAGGTGCAACACCGACCTGTATTCCAAACGCCGGACTCGCAATGTCCAAGATCCAAGTTGTCCCAATGCCCGTTGAACGCCAATACTTTTGTTCCCGTGACGCCATTAAATGCAACCCGTGGCTGGAGCGGTGGCTTGGGAGAGCGCTCGCTGCGCCCAGGAGTGAGAGGTCGAGTGACGCCTGCGCGAATGGACAGCCTGCGCAGTGACAATACGAACAGACGGTGGTCTGTGTGTCACCGGCCATCATGGGGTATCGTCTGGAGAATCGCTGTGGTAGGACGCTGCAGGGCGGGCTCGTCAGACATGTGTGACGCGGGAAGGGCTCGTCAGGGCTGAGGGGAAGGGTTCGTACCTCTACCGGTCACAGCTATCACATTTCTCGTCATGCTTGACCGTCTTGACATTCGAGACACCGCAGTTTGCACTTCTCGATGCAGCGCACGGGGCCTTATCTGTGGTCGAGTGGCCGCAGCCGTATTGGTGTACGACCTTGGTACACATACTGGCGAGAATAGGCGAGGAAGGCGCGTTGCACAGCGGGCGGCGCCTTCTGCGGGCGGCGCTGAGGGTCGTGGGAGAGGAAGGCGGGGCGGAGGGTGGGCGCACTGATTGGCTAGACAGCAGGAAGCTCCTTCGGGGGTCGTCGCGGACGGAGGGCACTCGTGGGGTGGAGACAAGATAATGCGGAGCGCGGCTCGACGAAATGCAGAGAAGGTGCTGGGCGCGCACCAGCGGGCGTCTGGCAGGAGATGGGATGGAAGCTGGGGCTTCACAAAGGGCAGCAGCGGGTTGTGGAGCAGCAAGGTCAAGTAGCTTGCCAGCTAGACGGGCAGCCGAGCAAGCAGTGACAACAGAAGCAAGCGTGTGGGAGAGAGTGGTAGGAGCGTTCCAAAGGGGGCAGCCGGGGCAGCAAGAGAGTTTTATAAGACAAACATCGCAGCGTGCCGGACTGACGGTACCTCTCGAAAGATGTTAGATTGCTGCCGCTGCCGTTTGCAACGAGAGTGCGACAGTCGTGTACAGCCGTTGGCTCCGTTCGGAAAGGCAAGGACTGAGGTACATAGCGGAGCGTTAGCCTTTCACGCCTATGCAGGCAGGGATCGGTGGAGCCAGGATCATCCTGCCTAGCGGCCAGCGTCTGCTGCAGCCCGTTCCGCCCAATCGCAGAACCTGGACGCGCAGTGGCACTCTGTCTTTCGACGTTTGCCGTGCAGCGCGCTGCTGCTCCTCCCTCGTTCGCCGCGTCCACGCCCCTCGCGCGCAGCGACCTCGACCGCAACGGTCTGGTCGGCCAGGGTCTGCTGAGCACGGCGGCATTCGAGCAGGAAACAGCCGGTGCGCCAGTGACCGGTACTGAAGACGACCGGGGATTTCAAATTGGCGCTGCCGCGCACAACCATTTCTCCAACCCATCATATGGCGGCCCGCGCTTGATAGCTTGATAGGAGCCTGCACGTGAATCAACTCACAGGCATAAGATTAGCCGGGCAAGCAAACGCTATGCCGCGCTCTAGCACGCAGATCAAGCGGAAGAGAGCCCGCCCACTCCTGTCGCGCAGGCTGGTGAACCGCCCGCTGCCAGCATCAGACGCCAGGGCTGATGTGCTAGTGGACGAGCCATGCTGAGCAGCAAACGCTGTGGGTGCGAGTACCCACGCCTGCACTGCAAAGACGTGGCTGTCTGCGGAGGCCCCTGCAAGACGTCCGGGGCTTGTCCAGTGCGCCTCTCTCTACTCCATAGCTACCGGTGACTCCTGAGCGTGTTCCTGCGTCTCCAATTCAGGCTCCGGCTCGAACTGCTTCACTAGATGCAGAGGATGAGGAGCTACACTCGAAACATCGCTCGTCCGGCTGAGCATGGAGCACATCCCTGGTCCGGCCTGCATTCACACATGGCACCCTGGTCGCAGCACTGGTCTCTTGTCGAACATGAGAATCAACAATCGAATGGGAAACCCATCACGTCGATGTGTTGTGGCCGCTCCAACATGTCAACAAGTCGGGTGCAACATTGACGGCCATACAGGCTGTCCTTGCATAGGCTCAGTGCACGGTCTAGGACAGCTGCATACAGGCGGACGACAGTCTCCAGAATCCTTCTTGATGTGGCATTTCCCAAGCAAACACCGAAATTGAGCACGGAAAGGCCAGATCACTTCTTGTTGGCCGTGCATTATGGAATGAAGCTGGTGCTGACCCTCGTCTGTCGAGTCACATATGACAGCCTCTACTGCATTTGCTTCTTCGACAGCGTCGTCACAAGGCTGCCATTCGCAGGTGCTCTCCCAGGTTGCATATCATGAGGGTCGACGTTGCATGTTGTGGTCCAAACAAAACAAACTGACGTGGTGTCTGCTGGACGGCTCCACATCCCTCAGGTCAGGACATATGCGGCGGGAGAGGAGTCCGGTCATCTGCACCAATCCCATGTCTCAAGAAAAAATTTGTGGACAAAATTTCAAGATACAAATGCAGCTCGGCACACGCTGTGTAAGCTGTCAGTCAGGTCTCGCTTCACGTACCTCAACGGCTTGCAGGGGTATCAGACCACTTCTCAAAGCGTTCTAGCTCATCGGCCCGGCGTGACACGAGCTGCTTGGACACAGAAGTCTCGCGCCGTCGACAACGAAAAAGCACCACCTGCATTCTCGCACTCACGAGCCATATGAGCGTTGCAGGGCCAGAAGATGGCGCATGGACAGTGCCGCCGAGAACTCACTGGTAGCAAACGAACATGGGCATAGCGCGGCATTTCCAAAAGGATTGACAGGTTGATCCTGGCCCGCAACGAGGTCCACCTATGGTATCACGATGGGACATTTCACACCTTGGCTTTTCTTGCCAGACTGCAGAAATGCAAGCTGTTTTTGGATGTTCGAAGGCCGGGTTGTACGATTTCTTATCGCGCAGTCATGCCCAACACGTTTATGTGCTCTGCATCAACTCGAATTTGTTTCATTGCTGTTTGGCGAGGTGCGGCCACGACGATCTTCGATTGATCTTCAAACTCAAGATCGCGCTGTGGGGTATCATGCCGGAACTGCATGGTCGCCAGCTGGACTTCATTCGAAACTACTAGTAGACACACATACATCTTCAAAGTGGGCTGGCACTGCTAAAATTGTTCTTCGGTTCCACTTGTTGCTCGCAAGATTTTCGGTTCTTCTGCGGACACAGTGCTTCGGCGCGTTATTTCACCGAAATCTACATGTGCCACAGGGCCAAGAAGTCTATTGACAATGAGCATCACAGCACCAAAGATGGGCCAGAATTTGAACGCTAGAGGACTTCTGCAACGACATCGGAGGAAATAGCGAGGCTGCACGTGTACTGCTGTTCAGCAGCCTTGTGCGGCAAACGTTGGAACATTGCCCAAGCTACTACAGGCACTACCGGATGTTCAGCATAAGATCAGAGGGTCATCCTTGACAGGCATCCAACGGCACGACACTAATCAATCCAGAACTGACCTACACGTGCTTTTGGACGATGGTCACGACTGCAGGAACGGCTCTCCGCGCCACAGTACTCAATATAATCTGGTGTACATTCCCATCTAATTGGCAGCCTCAAGACAGCACCTACGTGTCTCGGGAGAAACACGAATGGTAGCCAGCCACGCATAGCGAAAAGTCAGCTTTCTCGACTCGCTGATCTGCAGATCAACCCTGATGTACAGTCTACACAATCAGCGGTCTGCCCAAGAGCGACCCGAACTCAGTCCTTCAAGACCGACTCGCCTCGCAGCCGACATTTTACGACTATCTTTGTTCTGAAGAGCGATCTGCCCCCAGTCCATATTCGATAGCTTTGACAAAGTCTAATCCTACAGACTTGGTGCGTTTGCACTCAGCGCGACATGTTGTCAGCATGCCCGATTCGATCTTTGCTGCAGCGCGGCAGCGGCTTGCATTCGCGAGCTGCATTGAACGTTAACCATGCATCCGCGCCGCATAGCCCTATGTTAGGCTCTCAAAGCAGCGTCTCGTTGACAACGCGGGCGATGAGGCACGGTCCACGCCAAACAACACAGCGAATGAGCGAGCAGATATCATCACAACTTCCTTGTCGTGTGCAAATATCGATAAACTGTGCCTAAATCAAGCAGACTCAGGGTACAAGATCCCGTCATCGGCGCAGCATGCCAATCCAGCATTTCCGTCTCTTAAACCATAAGCATTCCAAACTCTTCCGCGGGTGCTGTTCCCATCCAATAATAGGTCACAACCCGGTCACCTGCTGGGCGGGCATTGGCAACAGCGCCGTACCTACCTCCTCACCTCCTCTATATCAGCCGTCGGCATCTGCACCGACAGATTTCACCGTTCAATGTGACTTCGGTACCGGATAGTGTATTCTGCATCAAGCCGATGCCCTCACCCAAAGAACGAAGGAAGTCTCGCATCGAAAGAGAAAACGGTAAACGCGGGAATTAGCGTTCAGCATGGCGCATCTGCTTCAGTCGTCTAACGTTCACAGGCTTTGCATCGGCGTGTCTTCCACGGCGATACATGTGGCTTATGGGTCCCAGGGGATCGCCGATTACGGCGCACGTCTACCGCACACGCGCTGGTACATTGATTATCAGGTGATGCTGTCCATGTCGAGGCGTTCGTGGCTGGCGGACTTGTGCGACGGCCGCCGTGAGAATTGGTCGACGCTACTGCTAGGTGATCCGACACCGATTGGACAGGAAGATTGATGACTACAGGCAGCCACGTGATGCTTCAACGGGCTTTCCCACTTCGGCGTGATGTATGACACCTGTATGCGCGACCGTTGCGCACCCCAACAGACATAAAAACTCACTCCGCAAGCGGTAGTGGGTTGCACTTAGATTCCTCCTAATTTCTTACCTGCTCTTTCCACGTGCAGACGGCCACATCGCCCGTAAGGATGAGCTCAACCGCGGGGTGCAGCTTACCGATCAGGCCTGCGACGTCACTTTGTCAACCTCTTGATCCACTCATCAGCGTGTCTGCAACGCACACCGGCCTCTCACAATCGACCTTCTCGTGCAGAATCTGGAGAAGGCTTGACTTGGTGGAGCTCAGCGATTTTTCAGCATGGGGAATCTGGATTCCAATCAGGAACGCAGCATGGTAATGCTGTAATGTCTATGGCCATGTCGGCCTCGTTCGGCAGTGGGATCACCACGCGATACTTGCAAGTCTTAAACAAATACGCGATAGCCTTATATCACAAGTCTTGTCATTGGTTGCATAGAGCTTCTCGCCCCGTTGCGTGTTGCAGAAACGCGGCTTTCAGAGCTCGAAGCAGCAGGGGTGGGCCGGCAGTTCGTCGAAAAAACGTCGTTATGACGTTCGCAAACAAAGCATCTGTATGCGCGCCACTGCCTTTATAATGCGCTTCCCACTGGATTCAAGGAGCCCAAATCTCCTAGGAACGTGCATACGATCTTTGGAATATCACAAATGGCATCTCAGATTCTCGGAAATATTTCAGACAAGGCTAAAAGCATGGTTGGCGGCGAGAACAAGAAGGTCGCTCAGTTGGCGGCGGACACCAAGGACGTCCACGATGGCAGCTACAGGATAACGAGCGACTACGGTGTCAAGCAGAACGACACGGACCACTGGCTGTCTGCCTCCACCGAAGACAAGCAGGGTCCTCAGCTTCTAGAGGATCCCTTCGGCCGTGAAAAGGCATGTTCAAAGCTGCGCTCACAAGTAGCGATAGCGACTAACATCCATAGATTCACCGCTTCGATCATGAGCGTATCCCGGAGCGAGTTGTTCACGCACGAGGCGCTGGCGCTTTTGGAAAGTTCAAGCTGTTCGAGTCTGCCGCAGATGTCACCAAGGCCGGTATCTTGACCGACACCTCCCGCGAGACGCCGATGTTCGTTCGATTCTCCACTGTGCTCGGTAGCCGTGGATCAGCAGACACTGTCCGTGATGTTCGTGGATTTGCAATCAAGTTCTACACCGAGGAGGGCAACTGGGATATTGTTGGCAACAACATCCCCGTCTTCTTCATCCAGGACGCGATGAAATTTCCTGATGTCATCCACGCCGGCAAGCCTGAGCCTGACAGCGAGATTCCTCAGGCACAAACTGCTCACAACAACTTCTGGGACTTCCAGGTAAATTTCCTGACTACATACACTTCTGAGCTGTGTCTGACCAGGCCCCCAGTACCTTCACCCCGAATCCACTCACATGCACTTTTGGGCTATGTCTGACCGAACCATTCCCCGATCATACCGTATGATGCAAGGTTTCGGTGTCAACACCTTCACACTTGTAAACGACAAGGGCGAGAGGCATTTCGTCAAGTTCCACTGGACTCCTGATCTCGGTGTACACAGCTTCGTCTGGGACGAGGCTCTTAAGCTTGCTGGCCAGGATCCTGACTTCCACCGCAAGGACCTCTGGCAGGCCATCGAGGCTGGCTCGTACCCAAAGTGGAAGTTTGGTATCCAGACCATCAAGGAGGGCGAAGAAGACCAGTTCGAGTTCGACATCCTTGACGCCACCAAGGTCTGGCCTGAGGAGCTAGTCCCCATCAGGTACATTGGAGAGTTCGAGCTCAACAAGAACCCCGACGAGTACTTTACACAGACCGAGCAGATCGCTTTCTGCACGTCGCACGTTGTTCCTGGTGTCGGTTTCAGTGACGACCCGCTTCTGCAGGGACGTAACTTCTCCTACCACGATACCCAGCTCTCGCGTCTGGGAGTCAACTGGCAGGAGTTGCCTATCAACAAGCCCGTTTGCCCTGTCATGAACTTCAACCGCGATGGAGCTATGCGTCACACCATCACTAAGGGTAAAGTTAATTACTGGCCTAACCGCTATGAAACCGTACCTCCAGCCAAGGAGGAAGAAGGTGCTTACATCGACTACCCTGCGAAGGTCGCCGGCATGAAGCAGCGTCTTCACAGCAGGAAGTTCAAGGAACACAAGAACCAGGCTGAACTTTTCTACAACTCCATGTCTCAAGTCGAGAAGGAGCACATGAAGGCTGCTTTCTCCTTCGAACTTGACCACTGTGACGACCCTGTAGTTTACAAGCGCATGGTTGAGCGGATCGTCGAGATCGATCTCGAGCTTGCGCAGGGTGTTGCTGAGATGGTTGGTGCCGATATCCCTCAAGAGGCAACGCGCCCTAAGCACAACAAGAAGGCCAAGGGTCTGTCGCAGATGGATTACCTCCCGGCCACCCCAACCATCGCTACTCGCATGGTTGCTATCTTGATCGCAGACGGCTACGACAAGGTCGCATACAACGGCATAAAGGCTGCTCTTACTGCTCAGGGCGCTCTGCCCTTCACCATCAGCCCCAAGAGGAACAAGATCTACGCTGCTGGCGAAGACAAGAGCGGCGAAGGTATCATCGCTGATCACCACCTTGAGGGCCAGCGTTCAACCATGTACGACAGTGTCTTTGTCCCTGGTGGTGAGAAGTCTGTCGCCACTCTGAGCAAGAGTGGTCGCGCCATCCATTGGGTGCGTGAGGCTTTTGGTCACCTGAAGGCCATCGGCGCTACTGGCGAGGCTGTCGCTTTCGTCAAGCAGTGCGTCGAGCTTCCTGGCATGAAGTTCTCCACAAGTACCGATGTACAGAACAGCTACGGTGTTGTCACAGCCGCCAAGGTCTCGCCTGATGGCTTCCAAGAGGCTGTTAAGATGGCCAAGGAGGCTGCTGACTTCGTTGGTCAGTACACCTACGCCATCTCCTGCCACAAGAACTTTGAGCGTGAGCTTGATGGCTTGAGCGTGATGGTTGCGTACTAGGGAGAAGGACACCTCAGACTTTTGCTGTATGCTATTTATAAGTAATGATCTAATGAACGGATACCTCAACCATGCTTGCCGTCTGCCGAGTCAATGTAACATGTGGTTGCTCGACGTCACACCTTTCCACTATGAAGTCTTACACATGGCACCAGTTCAGGCGACCACATCAGGAGCGTAGGCAGCAACGCCGCACGGACTTCGACCGTCCTATATAACAGCACCCTTCTCTCTAAATCGCCAACCCCCAACAAAAGCACCCGGTCGATATAACCTCAAAGGGCCACCACCGTCATGGCAAGGACCAAGCAAACGGCGAAGAGGGGCCCACAAAAAGCAGATGTGCAGACTATGGTTCGTTCACACCGACGATTCAGACACGTACTCCATTGATCAGTACAAGAAGTCACGTTACTTCTGCAGTTGCCGGAACTTCTCTACGGGACACCCAACTGCCCTTGCAGAGTTCTCGCACTGCTCTTTAAAGCGCTGCATTGAGCCGTTGGCATGGAATCCCGAGCATAGCATCCCTGTAGTGCAGACTAACTGCCCATTGTTCACTAAGATACCAAAAGAGCTGCGCGACTTGATTTTCGAATACGCGCTCACTGAAAGCTTGGATCTGTACCGTTATCAAGTCGCAACGAACACCGCAGTCAGAACGCGAGGCGACACCAGAGGCCAGAACCCTGACAGACCGGAAAACCTCCTACTCACATGCTGGGCCATCTACCAGGAGACATATCTGCTGCCAATTGTTCTGAATCCTCTTCGCTTCCCCTACCTCAGCGGGATCAATAAAGGCAAGCCTCGAGTAACCCTACCATGGCAGTTCGCGAACATCCAAGCTTTCGACATTACGCTCCCGCAGGTAGCACTCGAGGGTGACTGCCTGTACAACTTTCTCTTCAGTCCAACAGGCTGGCATCCTGAGGCCCGTCACAAGGGCGTGTATGTTTCTCCTTATGTCGGCCTCAGGAATACCACTGGAGGTAGTTGTCGAAGTTTCGATTTTACTCTGCTTCCTGCCAATGATGCAGAAGAAAGGGTCCGCCTGAGTCACGCGCTGCAGCAGCTATCTTTACCATCGAGTTTCCAAGCTCCAGAATCCAGCATGCGACTCCAGCGTGCGAGACCGCTGGTCCATCTGACGCTTCGCATCCCAAGCACGAACTGGTGGACATGGACAGATGATCCACGCAGCGCGGACACTAGACACCACCACCTAGGTCTTGAGCCTGCGCTAGGCGACGGGAGAGTGGATCTCAACCAGCGCCCTACGTGTACACGAATGCAGGAACTAGCGCAGCAGAGACGCGATGGATATCTTCCCGTTTCCAGGAATCCCTTCTCACGAACGAAACCTGGCTGGGCGCACATCATCGCTAAGCTACCTGATATCAAGACGTTGGAACTCGTGTTAGAGACTTTCGAAGAGAAGAAAGCGCAGCTTGACATGGTCGTTGAGTGCGCAAAGACTTGGCGCTTTCCAATTACAGACACGGAGTTCGAGCTGGAGTGGAATGGCAAAGTGGAAGAAGAACGCTGGTGCAAACCCCTTATCGAAAACTGGGAGACGCAGCGAGGCGAGTGGTACTCACGCAGCACTTCGTTCGAGGGACGTACGATAAGATTCACGCGGCGGCGCACATCTCACCAGTCCGGCGATGAGGCTTGCAAGGTCCATTGAGATTCGAGGATGCCAATGCTGTTGTCACGAACCAAATAACATTACAGGCATCCACTGAAAGCTACCCATGGATGATCGACTTGTCTCCCGTCGTCCTCAAAACCTGTGCTCTCCATGTCTTAATCTTCCATTCTCCATCCCCCGTCTTCACAAGTCTCATATCGTACAAGCTGTATCCTGTGAAGCCCCTCTCCTCCACACTCTCCTTGTCCTCCGGTCTCACATGATAAGAGACGGCATGCGCTGTCAATCTCGCCGTGGCTTCGCTTTGGAAAGTAACTCGTACGTTGCTGATGACATGCGTGGTGATCGTGTCAAAGATTCGCTCGAACAGCGCGCTGATGGTGTCCCAGCCTGTGAGCGAGAAGCCGCCACCGGTCCAATCCATCTCATCGGTGGTTAGGCAGGCAGATTCGAAGAGGGATCGGTCGTTACTGTCGAGGCCCAGGACGGCGCGGTATAGGACGTCGGTAACGGCTTCACGGGGTGTGAGCGTGGTGAGGAGGGACAGGTCTGCCATAGTATCTCGAAAGGCTATGTGTGGGATGACAGAAGGCACTGAGAAAGATGTTTGTGAGGATTTATAATGATGATGTGTGAGCTGAAGGATTTATGCTGTGCTGGAACGGATCGGGGTTGGTGATGACCTTCAAATCCGGCTAAGCCGACGAAGAGTGGCTCTGAAATGCCTGTCGAGAAAGCCATTCGAGGCATATTCTTGGTGGCTGGGTGGATCGACCGAGCTTGCGCGGCGGGATCGGAACTGCACAACCTGCAATATGACTATCGCATCAGATTCAGAGCGCAGAGGCGGGGTTTCATGGTTTTGATTTTACACCTGTTCACCTTATCAACGTCTAACAACGATTGACAGGTATCAATGGCCTCCACTTCTCTGCGACCTCCGCCAACGTATACTCTCCTCCCACATTACCTGGAAACACTACATACGGCAGGCCAGCCCATTTGCTCGTTGGGTCATCGCATCGCCAGAGCGGTACACCAGGTGCTGCTTGTCCCACGACGGTAGCTTTCTTCATACGCAGCCCCTTCGTTGCCATGTCGCTGCTAGTGATGCCACCCTTGGCGATGAGGTATCTTGGCTTGACTTCCAGTCGTTCAAGAAAGGTGACGAGCGCAGCTGCGACGATGGACCCAATGTCTAGCGATGACCGTTCGTCTGCGCCTGTAATGATGTCGCGTGATGTCATTATTAAAACATCTTTGGGCTGCTGCAACGCATTGGAAGCAACCTTAAGCGCGTGATCGAGTTCTTGTCTGCGTGAGCTATCGCTCTCGAGAAGCTTGTTGACGTTCAATTCTACTGTGGTCAATTTATCGCCTGATACTTCGACCAAGGCTCTCAGTTGGCTCGTGGTTTTCGGTACATATGAGCCGGCAACGATCAATCCACCCGTGGCAGTGCTGAGCTGCAGCTTCCGTGCAGTGATGGGTGGGATCGGAGAGATGCCCAGACGAGCTGAGACAAAAGCTGCTGCAGAGCGGAAGAGAAACTTCTTGCCCTGGGCAGACGCTTTGAGAATCCCCTGAACGACAACATCCATATCCTCCTCTGCGGCTGCGTTGGCGATGAAGACTGTGCCCTTCGCCGCGCTTTGCAAGATCTCATTGACCTTGTCCGGACCACCCGTGCGAATATCTGTGAGACTGATACCGCGCACTCGATCTTTTGATATCGCTCCCTTGCTCTTTTCAGCCACCCAGTCCATCATGTGACTGCTCTTGAAACCGAATGTAGCATCTTTGGCGAACGGTGTCTCCGCCGCAGGTACCAGAAGATCGCCCTCAGCAACATAGTGAATATCATCGATCGTGTACCGTCCACCTTGAAGAAAGAAAGGCGCAAGAATCCATGCATCACTTGCTCCGAGCGCTTCCTCAACTGCCTCGGGCTCGACTGGGAAGTGCCCCCTCAAAGTCGAGTCACCACGCAAGACAACTTCGAACCTTTTGCCAGCCTGAGCTGCAGCTTCCTTGAGATTTTGACATATTTCGATGGTGAGCTCTCGTGCTGCTGGTGGATGTAGCGCCCGCGAGTTTGTGAGAATGAAGAACCCGCTGCCTGGAGCAGTGGCCTGGAACTCTGCCTTGAGAACAGTAACGGCCCAGGATGTGAGCACATGGATGTCGTGACAGGTCTGAGTACCTGTTGGATCGTCGTCTAGCGCGACTAGGATAGGGATATTGGAGCTGGATTGTATTACATCCCGTGTTTGGGATCGAAGCTCAGATGATGTTAACGATGGCTTTGGGAGACTCTTGAGCGTCTCGTTGAGTGGCAGTGACTTTGGTGTGGCATATGCGGAAGCCATACTTGACGATGTGAGAATGGGCAGTCACGATGCGTTCGAACAGATAGCCCGTGGCCAGTCGCCGCGGCAGTGGTTGCGGGAAGTATACTTTGACGTGGGGCCACGGCTAGCGGGGTCGGCCTTCTTGCCGATCACAACCCCTCCTTTTGGTGCCTTGGACATAAATCTCCAAGCCACAGTCACACTCTATTTTTGCGTATATCGCACATTGCACCGAAGACCCAGAGACTGATTGTGGTATAGGAAGATGAATTGACAGTCGAGACCTAGAAGCTAAACCCAGCGAAGTCTAGATCGATGGTGCCCGTATCGAAGTTCAAGAACGAAGTAGTCCCAAGGTTGTATGCGTCTTCGAAGCCGCTGAAGAAATTATCACCATACGAGCCTCCGGTTAGCGGTGTATTAAGCGCTGATCCATCTGGTGCACCAGACTGACTAGCCTCGTTCGGCAAAGTAGGGAGCAGTCTCGCGGCCGGACTGCCACCCTTCTTAGCAATCATCTTCTCTAGACCTTCCGCCATTAGATGGACCAGATGCCACTTGCCAACAGGGGTCGAACGGAATTGCTGCACAGCTTTCGTCGTCAAGTCGAAGACTGCAGTATCTGTGATGTACTGTCCACTGTATTGCGATGCAATGTTCAATAAGAACGCGCACGCAAATGCGACCATTGAGTGGATGTAGTGCGGAATGCCCACCAATCCTTCTTGTATGTCGTAATCGGTCAAAACCATTTCGATTGTGTCCGTAGCGGCCGATACTGCAGCGACCGCACTCTCCTGGAAGTGTGGTGGTACGGGAGCGCCGCGGAGGCCTCGGAAGACGTGGGAGTGAAGATGGAGCTTTGCGAGATGATGGTGTATGATCACGCCTTTAGTCGGGAAACCGCCGATGAATTGATGGATTTCTGGGGCGAGATTAGATTCAGGCTCAACAGGATGTTGAAAAGATGATCGGCCTTACTTAACAGCTCTGTAGACCAGAACCCCATCCAATGATCTATCTGGCGGCTGAAGCTTGTCAATTGTGGCGCGAATGCCTTTGGTATTGCTTCTCCGGTGTCTGGCCCGAAAAGCTCTCTTGCGTTGCCCATAATGATTAAGAGAGCCATCTGGCTGACGAGTCGCTTATCGGCCTCAGTGAAGGCTGGGGTCCGCATAAGCGCTTCCCAACCGGTGATCGATACTTCGTCTCTGACAATCGATGGACGGCCATATAGAATCGACAAGTGTCGATCGCAGATGTAAAGGACATACCATAGCCGAATACACTCCATTGAGTCCTCGTCACCAGTGGCAAGAACACGCTGGTAGCTGCTGCTGAGGTTGATCTCCATGGCTCGTCGAATCGCATATCCACTGATTGTCCATGACAGATCGTGTCTGTTTTCGGTCAGAATGATCAACATGCGGAGATTATTATGTGCCTTACAGCCAATATGAAGCTACACATAGTGCTCGCATACGGTCGCGATCTATGCGGCGGTCGAACATGGATGCTGACATTAGGCGGCGGAATTCCCGACTGCAGGCCTTGTAGAGGTGATTGCTATGTGGGTCGTGCAGCGCTGCGACCGTGCAGATGGTGACAGTGAGGACCGTGGAGCCGCGGCGTAAACTGTCCAAGTCGCGATACTTGTGGCTTCCAATTCTATACATGAAATGATCGATGCGATTCAGGAAGAAGCTGAACAACCGCTCGGCATCTTCGACGTTGACGATGCCTCGCGATATGAAGTCGTTGACAGGATGATTCGCGGCGAAGTCTGGTGTAGGCTTATGCTCTTTGGTAGGGTCATCTGATCGGAGTGCGCGAAGGCGAGTGAGCTGGTACAGCGATTCAATAGGCGCATGTGGCAGAGCATCCCTCTTGGGAGATAATCTTGGCGAGTTGTCACATGATGGAACTTCTTCCTCGCGGTCTGCAGCATCATACTGTTGGATCGGATCTGAGTCATCAGCAGTACTAGCCTTGAGCGGTGGCAGTGCTGGAAGCGAAAGTTTGCTGAGAACCTGTTGTAGCGACGAATGTATCAGACCCAGGTCGCCAACGACTTCGTACTTCCATCTAATATTGTCAGACATCGATGAGTCTATTGGGACCAATTGGTAGCACTTACTGTGAGCGCTCATCGATCAAGGTTTGTAAGCTCTTGTTGAGAACACAGGACAGGTTTCGTTCGGCGCAACGCTTGCATGGCGGGCCAGCATTCTCATCCATAATACACTTGATCTGCCCGAGGTTAGTACTGTTTTTTAGGGTCACGTGGACAAAGTTCACTCGCGAACCTTCTGTTTCCGACATGCTGCGCAGGCTTTCACTTTACGCGAAATCGCCGGCGTAGTCGCTTCAACCCCAGGCTCTGACTGCCGTGGGCGGGAAGCAGATGGAGACAGCGACGGGCCATTGTCGGTGACCTGTGACCAGGTTCTTTTCGGCGGCATCAGCGACTTCAGCAACACCGGAGACACGTCTGCAGTGTTCTCATCGCGATGAAGATGAACTGAGTCAAATCTGGAGATGGTTCGTGACAGGGTTCTGGAGCGCGGGCAAGCGCGTTCTCGACGACTGCCGAAACGCGGAGGCTCTGATTGGCGCTTTTGGCTCCGCAAGACTGTCACCCTCCAACTTCTGGCAGTTACTATGGACACATTCCCTAAACATGCGTCCGAATCTGTTTCTGTATATTTATCTACCCTCGCCCACCTTTGATCATGAATATGGAACCACTGATGGGTCGATCTCATCCAGAGTTTGGGGGTGGAACGCCTGAAGGTCTGCCCTGGCACATCCCGTCCGACCTGCGCCAGCCTCCCCACATGAAGCGAGCCAACAACGATTGCCTGCTCGAAGCCACAGTCTGCTGCGGACGAGCCAGCATTGGTCGGTGTTCAATACCTGCTAACGTCGGTTTCGAGGCGATCTACAAGGCGTCCAGCCTCGCAATCAAAGCCTCTCAAACCGGCACCTTGAAATCTCAAATTGCTCACAGCCACTCGCTTTGAGTAGACCGTAACCTCTATCATCGGCACCTTCGCTTTGGACTTCTAGTTCTGTCCATCTTCTCTACGTGTTTAGTATCTTGATTGGGATTGGGGTGACGAGGCGCAGTTCGATCTGAAAGTTGCATCGTCGTCTCAGCTTGGCGCGTCTCTTACAGCTTCACAAGCTCGCCGAACGTCGAGGCACACACACGAGTGTCAGTGCAGCATATAACAGCATGTCGGCGCCGTGGTCAAGCTATGCAGATCCGACATGCTATACCCCATCAGACTGGCCTTCAGACAAGCACTCTTCGCAGTTCTATGCGCAGCCCAGCGCGTCCAACCTAAGCTACGGGCAGCCAGGACCACAATATATCCAGCCATTGTACGGGAAAGTGGGCCGTCCGACATTCGTTGCTGAGCTTCCTGCCCCTTTGCCTGTAGCGCCACCGACAGCGACACCATTCAAGCAATTGTCCGAGGACGAACAGCTTGCCCGAAAGTTGTCAGCTCCAGATCGACAAGCATTAGAAGACGAAGAGCTCGCCAAGCACCTGCAGCAGCTAGAAGTGCAAGAATTACGGAGCAGGTCCAACAGCAACGTTAGCGAGCAGCAGCGTCCAGTGAGCGTGGTCTCGCACACTCATAAGTGGACACCGTCTCTTGCACAACAAAGCTCGTCGCAGTCATTGAGACCTCACTCTAAAAGTGTACATACGGGTTCTGACTGTGGTCCTGGGCTGATACAGCAGCGGTCGTACCAAAGCCTGAGACCTCACTCTCAGAGTCTTTCTTCTGATATCCCTTGGAGTCCAGGATCCTTTGGTCCACCACCTCAGACACAGCAAAGATATGGCTTACTACCAGAAGCCGTTCTTGAACAGGTTCCTCAGCTCTCCCCCAGGCGCCGGCCATCTGCGGCGATGAGCAACTTACCAGAAGTCGTGATCAGTGACATTTCTCACCCTCCAAAGGCGCCATCGGATCCAATTGCATTGGCGGCCTACCTCGAAGAGCATCGTCAAGTCCCGTACCCGCCTCAGTGGAGGCTCGGCCCCGTGATCAAGAGGTATCACGCCCAGGCAAGCATCACGGCGAACTTGAATTGGTTAGATACGCCAGAATCGACCGCCTGGATGACGCACCGACGATCAGAAAAGACTCCAAATTCCCTACATGCCGCTCTCACGTTTAGCTTCAAGAGGATAGGAGGCAAGTATCGCGACCCAAGGTTCTCATGGGTCATGCAGAGCAGCGATGCCGAATCTAAGACCAAAACTCGAGAACCACCATGGTCCTACGAATTGCGTCTTGATCTGAAGAGCGGCGTGCGCAAAACCGAGACCCTGAACCCTGGCAGTGGAAAAATGAACATACTTACAACATACGTTCATGCACCGAACTATGATTCTCTTCGGTTCGTCGCCAACGACGGAAAATCCTACCTCTGGGTGAGCCACATGCCTCTGAGCTCCTCCAACGGACGTCGCTATGATGTCCTTCGTCATGCGCTTTTTGTTGCAACCGGCAGCAACATAGATCCGCTATTTGGAGATATTGTAGCAGACCACACATACTGGGACGGCTTCGACGACGACCATGGTGTTCATGAAGGCATCATGTGTATGGAGTGTCAGACAAAACCGATCGTTGGCCAGCGATGGAGGTGCAGGACATGTCCAGATCACAATATATGCGGTCTCTGTCACCTCAATGGAGCACAAAGTTCCATTGAGTCAGGTTGCGTGCTATCGCTCACATGTCTTCCTGACGAGACTCTCACCATACGGTCTCCGATAGTCAGCCACGCACTCGTCATTGCGTCTCTGCAGGTTCTGAAAGACTGGCAGAAGCACCAGATCCGGAAATACAGGAGTAAGGATCCATGGGGATTTATGCAGACCGAGGAGGAAGCGCGGAAACATTATCTGGGCAGGCTCAGCTACTGGAGAGGCAGTGATATTGGCAAGAAACACCTTGATGCGCCGCTGAGAGTCAGAAGCAGATCGGAGACTGGAGAAGCAATGCTGAATCCAAATGGAATTGGAACTGCTTTGGGAGGGCTAGCAGACGCTGGCCTGTCACTTGCGGCGAGAGGGCAGCAAGGTGGCTACGAAGGGCATCCCAGTGGGCATCAACATTATGCCTACGCTGGAGACGGGGGAGGTTGGGGTGGCGGAGGTGATGGCGGCGGAGGCGGGGGTTGAAAAAGACGAATAACGACCAACTTGCATACAGTTGGCCACGAATAGCTCGACAAGTGAAACCTGGTATTGAGACGTGTCCAGGCCACGTGCAGTGCTTGTAGAACACCGCTGAAGCGGGTGGTGAAAGAAGCCGCGCGAGTCAGGCTCAGCAGGAGCTCGGGGCGACATGCGTCATCTCAACTTTTGTGGACAGCTGAAGGGTGCAACACCACTTTGACATCAACAACGTGCGATTGTGACATTCCACTCGCTGCATATTGATTCTGAGCAGATTTGACACTACACCGATTGCAACAGCACCAGAGGACCGCTCGCGCCAGCTATGCCCACACCGACAGAGCCCCCACCGCCGTACGAAGATGCGGCGAAGGAGCCCCTTCTATCAGACCGCAAGTCACCAGGCCCATCAGACTCAAAACAGGCACCGAGAGGCCCGCCCCCACCTCGAGGGCCGCCTCCACCGCTCAGCCTGCCCGCATTGGACGAGCTGCGGCGGAAGCGCGTGATTCTCGCCTCCGCGTCACCTCGTCGAAAGCAGCTGCTCGCCCAGCTAGGTCTACAAAACGTACAAATCATTCCCTCGAAATTTGCCGAGAACCTCTCGCATGATCTCGGTGCGCTCAACTACGTCCTAGAAACCGCGACTGCCAAAGTACAGGACGTGTACCGCAGTGAGATCGACAACACCGACCAGGGTGAACCTGCGCTTTTCATTGGCGCAGACACTATTATAGTCAGCCATGATGGCCGGATATTGGAGAAGCCAAGAGGCGCTGAACATCACATCTCCATGCTGAAGATGCTGAGGGATCAGGGCGAACACAAGGTCATGACTGCTGTTGCGGTTATGAAGCCATTGGAGAGCGCCATGGACCCTGGCTACAGGCTGGAGACACATGTCGAGGAGACAACGGTCAAGTTTGACCCGTCAGGTATGCCATGCGCCGGTTTGCACCGTGCAGAACTAACGACCTGTAGTTACAGACGAGCTCATTCTGGCATATGTACGGACGCGCGACGGCAACGATAAGGCAGGCGGCTATGGCATTCAGAGCGGCGGTGCAGTGCTGATCGAGCGCATCGAAGGATCGTACGACAATGTCGTTGGCCTGCCGATACGCGCCACCCTGAAGCTCATTGAGAAGGTCATGGAGCCTGAAGAAGAGCTGGATGATGACATGGACAACATGTTCGTAAGGGAGGGCGACTAGGAGCATATGCCCAGGTCGTTCACTGGGAAGCAGACTTACAAGCAGGACGATTCCTGTCCCATGCACTGACCGAGGTGCAGAGCACACAGCGACACGCAAAGTTGCACATTCAATAGAGATAGAATTGCACAATTGAATACGGAAAGCTTCGAGAATGTTCGCACGAAAGGCCTTCAACGGCCGAACGAGCACTGACCTTCTGACTCGCCTAGCAAAGATATTGAAGCTCTCCACCGATGACGATCGCTAATCCTACGCCGAAGAGTTCAGCAGCACGCATGCTGCCCGCATCTCACCTGCCGGGCCTACACGGCAAGAGGTGCAACATGCGCCCGCTTCATACATATCGATCAACTCTCAATGCATGATTTCTCAACTTGAGCTTAAACCCCTCATTAGTAAGGGATCCCCCACTTGCCTCGGCTCTCTTAAAACACATCACTGCGGGCACTTGACTTGAAACGGTACACCTCCGGTCAGCCCATCGTCGTCATCCCTCCAACGCTTTCCACAGACACGTAGAAGTTTCTGCATTGAGCGTTGTCCCGCCCAACATTGCTTTGCAGAGTTGCGGCCGAGGCAAACATTTCAGTTCGATCGCTCTGCTCGGCGGACGAAACACACCGCAACGCTGCTCTTCTCTCGGGCGAGAACGGCGAAAGGCCTAACCTTGACCCAGCTTTACCAAGCTTGTCGTGCCTCCGCAGCGCAGTGTTGGACCCTTCACGATGATGCAATACGGTTTTGGCTAGGCGCGTGAAATCATATTTATAATCGCTGTGGTAAGTATATGTAGGTCCTGCCTGCCGCAACTGTTGCTACATACCGCATCCGTTGCTCCCCCTTCCAAAATTTTAAAGATACCCTTTCTTCCTTAAAAGATACCCAAAAGCACATTCGCGTACAAACACAATGGTTCAGAACAAGGGTGTTATCTTTAAGAAGGTGCCTGAGGGTTGGCCAGTTCCTGGTCAGGACATCGCAGTCGAGGCCCGCGAATTCGACCTCGAACAGCAAATCCCCGAGGGCGGTCTCATTGTCAAGAACTTCTACGCCTCATTCGATCCTTACCAGCGCGGCCGCATGCGCGAGGCCGGCAAGAAGTCCTACTCTCCTCCCTTCGAGCTCGGCAAGCCCATCACAAACCGCTGCATTTTCAAGGTCGTCAAGTCGAACAACAAGGACTTCAAGGAGGGCGAGGTCCTGATCACACTTGGCGTCACGCCCATTGAGGAGTACTCTCTCCTCGACGCCGACACCGTCAAGACTGTCTGCAAGCTCGAGAACCCGTACAACCTCGACCCCAAGTACTTCCTCGGCCCCCTGGGCATGCCCGGTCTTACCGCCTGGTCCTCATTCTACGAGATCGGCCAGCCCAAGAAGGGCGAGACAATCTTCATCTCGGCTGCTTCTGGCGCCGTCGGCCAGCTCGTCGGCCAGCTGGCCAAGCACGAGGGTCTAAAGGTCATCGGCTCCGTCGGCGACGACAAGAAGCTCGACTTCATCAAGAACGAGCTCAACTTCGATGACGGCTTCAACTACAAGACCGAGAAGCCTGCGGACGCGCTTGCACGCCTTGCGCCCAACGGCATCGATATCTACTACGAGAACGTCGGCGGTGAACAGCTCGAGGCTGCTATCAACGCCATGAACGACTTCGGCCGCATCATTGCTTGCGGTATGATCTCCCAGTACAACCTCAAGCCTGAAGACAGCTACCCCATCAGGAATTTGATGCAGGTTGTTGCTAAGCGCTTGACTATGCGTGGTTTCATTGTTAGCGATGAGAACATGGGACCCAAGCACGCGAAAGAACACCAAGAGAAGCTGCAGAAGTGGCTGTCCGAGGGTTCTTTCAAGGCCAAGATCAGCGTCACTGAGGGCATTGACAACGCTGTTGACGGCTTCTTGGGTATGTTGAAGGGACACAACTTCGGAAAGGCAGTGCTGCAGATTGCGGATTTGGAGAAGGAGCAGTAGATTATGATACCAACGATGGCCGTTTGAGCCTCGAATGAATTGTTTTGATCGCACAAAGCATGCTCTCGATGCGCTCCGTTGCTCTTGCCCTTGTAATGATATTGCCTCTGAGGTTGCAGGAAAAGTGGGACTACATCCAGTAATGAGTAATTTGCAGCCTTGGGAAGTTGTACTGGATTATAGAGATACAGCTCAACCCCATCTTTTGAGATCTCGAGTATGGAGCTCTGCGACATGATAATCGACGGCATCACTAACCACAGGATACATCTGTGTGCAGTTCTGGCACTCATGCTATGCATCCTGGTAGCGAAGGTCAAGATTTCGGTCAACCAAGACGACGAGAAAAGACTGTGCGTACCGAAGCTCGTTGGAATTGACTCAAAACGCAGGATTGCTGTAGCCAAAGACGCCTCCATCTGAGCCCTGATGTCACCCACGACAGTTGCTGAGCCAGGTACAACGAAGGGTCCAGACATGTGTCTGCGATGATTCTCACTTTCGGCATGGCCAATCAAGTTTGGAGGCTCACCGGAGCTTCAACCAATTGATACCTGTCTGAGCTGTGCTGGTCAAGTCTATAATAGAAAAAGGTTCTCTGGAATGAACTTTGGGACAGATCATTGCACTATTGATGCTTGACGGGCCGTTCTATCTTCGCAGCATATGATTGAAAAAGGAGGAGTACGATTTTCAATAGGCCGCTGAGAGAATGTGGCTTTTTTAGAAAAATTGTTCTTGAAAGTCAATTGTGAGTGCAGACGGTAAGGCTTCGTTCGTCTTGCACCATCGAGAAGTACGGGTGAGGAGCCCCACAGATCAGCGCAGGTGTCCGCTTCGTCCCGCTGTCAACGTCCAACACCACTTCTCTCGCATCCCATCCACCAGACCACTACATTCACTCAAATCTTCTATGCTAAACTGAAGATCCTGTGGCTAGTTTTCGGCCCGCGTTCATCTGCGTGTCAGCATTCCGAGCCTCGATGGCTG
The DNA here is from genome assembly GCA_001599375.1 of Phoma herbarum. Lineage (NCBI taxonomy): Eukaryota > Fungi > Ascomycota > Dothideomycetes > Pleosporales > Didymellaceae > Phoma > Phoma herbarum. Next base: position 724,391 of record BCGR01000018.1, on the reverse strand, counting down.
TGCGTGCAGCATTGGTGGCCTGAACCAACTCCGACCGTCTTGCCATTTATACCATCCGTACATACGCATTAACCTCGCAAGGCACCAAACTTTGCAGTCATCATGGCTTTACTTAACAGGCAAAGAGTGCTCATGTTTGCTGTCGCGTTGGTACCGGTCCTCTCTTACTGGCTATACACAAGCGCGACCATGCACCCGCTCATTGTTGGCACATTCTCTACCTGGCTTTCAGCAGCTGCAACACAAGCGTACTGCCCGCCCCCAGGTCCGCTCCTTCCAACAGCCAAATTGCTCTCCAATTCGACTAAGTTCATTGTACCGGACACAACGTTTGCAAATCTACCCTGGTCTGCGGACACATCTTTTGCAATCAAGGCATCCATTGGCGAGATCACTGTCTTCGAATACGAGCACTCTGCACCCGGTCGAGAAGTGGGGCAGTCGCTATTTGATACCAGTCTTCGCATTGGGAGCGTCACCAAGACGTTCGTGATGCTAGCAATCTTGCTTAGCGCGGACAAGATCAAGCTATCAGACTCAATCGTCAAGTTCATCCCAGACCTCAATAAACAAGCTTACAAAGATGTCACAATTGCCGCATTAGCAAGCCACACCAGCGGTCTGGGACGATGGATTTACGTCGGAGATCTTGCTATAGTACCAGGCTTCAATTCAGCAATGCTTGGTCTTCCAAGCGTCAATGCCACAGGCGATAAGGTGTCGACTTGCGATCTCTTTCCCGGTGGCCGGGTTTGCACACGCGACGAGATTGTCGCAGGTCTCAACAACCCTGCCTACCACCCTAGATCACCAGACTCCGGACCTGTGTACTCTAACATTGGCTACACACTTCTCGGCATGGCTCTCGAGGCCGTCCACAATAAATCTCCTGAACAAGTCATCCACGACCTCGTCACCGGCCCTCTCGGCCTCAAAAAGACAAAATTTGCTCTACCCGAGTGGGGCAGCGAAGCGCTGCTCCCTCGTTTCAAGGCGGACGAGCGCTGGTTCGTGCCTTCCTTTGGGAATTATGACCCTTCCGGCGGTCTGTGGTCAACGCCAAACGACCAACTCAGGTTCCTACAGTCTATACTATCACACAAACTACTCGGTAAACCAGCAACCCGGCGCTGGCTCCAGCCTCGTGCTCTACTACCGTCGCTGCATCAAGCCGTCGGCGAGTCGTGGGAGATCTTCAGGCCAACGGACATCGATGTCAAAACACCCAGAGCGATTGATATTTTCACAAAGACGGGTGGAGTGACGGGGTATGCAGCGCATGCTGTGATTGTTCCGGAGTACAACATCGCGCTTACGATCAACGCGGCTGGTGGGCAGGCTCAAGATGCAGTGTCGGCGCTGTTCCCACAGATGATCAAGCCGTTGGTAGCGTATGCGGATAAGCTTGCGCGGCAACAGGCAAGGGTTGAATATACAGGCACCTACAAGGCATCTGGCAAGGGCGCTACGAGCAGTCTGATGCTGGCTGTGGATGATGGGCCTGGTCTTGCTATCGAAGAGTTGACCATGAACGATGTTCCAGTCTTGCGGTCGCTTTCTGCGATGCAGAAGATACCTTACGAGAGCCTGAGCGCGAGAATGTACCCCACTGATCCAGACTCGCTGGGTACGGAGAGAGAAGTTTGGCGGATTTTGATCGACAGGAAAGACCGCAAGAAGGAGTTTGCTGAGCGGGAATGCGCCAGCTGGCACTGGGGCGATGGGTTCAGATACGTGACCGAGCCACTGGATACTGTCGTTTTCACCAAGAATGAGAACGGAGTGGAAGGCATAGAGTTCCTAAGTTGGCGAGAAAAGTTGGACAGGACTTAGAGACAGCCCGTGGTTGGCATGTATGACTATTCGTACCTTTTTGTCAATGCGGCTATATATACATACAGCTCTGTACAGCTAATGTCTAGTATTGATGAAAGCCATACTGCACTAGATCAACAAGTGACAAAGACACTTGTGCGCCCTTAGCTGCAATCGCTGCTGTGGTTGACTAGCTCGGTTCAGTCGACTTTTATGGCGCCATATATCCTTCTTATAAACATGTAAGCCGCGAGGAAGCCCATAGTGCCAGTGAGCAACGTGTACACTGCGCAGGCTAGGAAGCCATAGACAAAGAAAAGCGTGCTTGACAAGAAGCCGCTGATGTGAAGCTTGGCGAAATAGCAGTACACCAGATAACCGTACACCCAGATAGCTGAAGAGCCGCCGATAGCGAACGAATGCCACCACCAATGGTAATTCTCCGAGCAGAGCAATAAGTAGGTTGAGACAAGGGCTGCTTCGACGACTGTAACTGCGAGTAGGGCGCTGACGGTCCCCGTGAAGCCGAAGGCGTAATAGTACGTGGTCTTATCCACCCAGAGACTCTTTACAGCGAACATCAGTTCGACGAAGATGACCATGAAAGGCACCAGACCGGCAAGCAGATATCTTCGTACGCTTTTGATGAACCAGTGTTGCTCAGGAATCTGGCGAGGGATCGCGTTGGGCCTGATTGGCTGCGTGTAAGCACCCATGCGCTCGAAGCCAAACCAACTGCCAGCATAGACGAGTGGAAGCTGCACGAAGAGCCAAAGCATGACTAGTGCGATGAGCGTGCCGAAAGGCAACGCCGTGCTTGAGGCTTGAATCCACACAAAGAGGTTGAGGATGAAGATGGTTGCAAAGAGGAGCCCTGGAACAAGGCCTGCCGTGATGATGACGTTCTTCTGCCACATCTGGCCTCCGAATGTTTTGTACAGGCGCGCCGAGAAATATCCGGAGAAAACACCAGCGAAGACGAACAGCCCAACGCCTACGCTCACGTAGCCACCCCGAAAGCTTGGATTTAGCACTCCCAACGTGCCGAGTACGAGGAGTCCAAAGGCCATGTAGAGAAGCTGCATACCGGACCCAACGAGAGGCGCGAGAAGACCTCCGTAGGCTGGCGCACGGAAAACGTCTCCGTGCAGCAGCTTCCAGGCTGCGACATCCTCCGCATTGTCTTCGTCTATCTCCAGACTCTCCGCGTCGAGGTCTGCTGTGGGCCCAAGCAGGTCGCTCTTTTCTCGTCTGGGAGATGCCGACTTGCGTGGTGATCTTGTTCTCATTCCCGTGTCTTTATGGCCACTGATGTCGCTGCGAATCGTACGTGTAATGACAACAGAGAGACCAACAGTAAGCAGACCGCAAATGACGAGGGAGTTGACGATAGCAAGCCAGTGAACGTTTGCGCTGTCATCCTGGGCTGCAAAGTACATATCCCAGCGGTTCTGCCACTCCAACCTATCATCTTCACGCCAGTACACCGAGTATGTGTATGGTATCGTCAGGGTCGTAGACTCCGTTTCGGCGCCTGTGCTGTTCGTGCTGTTGGCTTGAGGTGCTAGTACGAGTGGCTTGTGGTCGCCTTCGATGTATGGGAGTAGACCAGACTCGTTTCGACCGTCTGCCGTGATGCTCCTAGGAAACACCTCGAATCCAACAATGACCTTCTTCCCTTTGTCGCCGTCCTTTCCAGGCGCATTGCGATACCGAACGACGAGCGTGACGTGATTGTTGAGCAAGTACTCTGTTGGACCACTTGCGCCCGACGTTGTCTCATCACCCAGCTTGAACCCCGCTGCATAGTATTTCCGGGTCTTGTCGGTTGTCTGGAAGCTTGTAGCTCCAGGCAGATTATCGACTATCCACTCAGCAACGTAACCATCTCGAATCAGCTCCTTTGCCTTATGTATATCGTTGAGATCAATCGTCCGGCTGCACAGATATCGAGCTTCCTCATCGACGCCCATAACCAGCTCGTAGTCAGAAACGACTATGCGATCGCCACGCAGCACCTCGCCCAGGTTCAGACTTATGCTCGTGCCGCTTGCGAGGCGTCCCGCGCGTGCTCGGCCGGTTGGTGGACAGACGAAGGGTAATTCGGTGAATGCATATTGCAGTTCGCTATAGTCGGAGTAGACCTTGTTGACAAGCAGTGGTACTGTATCGCCGTCGCGGTAAGTTTTGTATGAGAAACCTAGAGTCGGTCAATTTGCGTTCTGCAGGAGAAAGTGGAGACTCATCCTGACCTGGTATATAGAAAGCTTGCGTGAGAGCCAGTAGGGAGCTGGCAACTATTGATGTGCGCATGGCGTGTGTACCGTCGTGGGCGTGTGTCTAGTGGCGGTATGAGGAAGACATACAATCTTGAATGGGTCACGATAAAGCGCAGGCAGGTGACAGCAGAATGGAATTACAAGTCCGCGAAGGCGAACAGTGTAATGTGGTGAAAGTGAACCCTGGATCAAGAAAAGAAGTGGTGACAAGCACAAGTGACAAAGAGGGGAAGAGCGACAGTCAGCACAAAGGCAACATTGACGCCTCTTCTAGAAAGTAGTACTACACGACAGTTAACTTGAGCATTGTGAGGCCGTGGAAGGAGCTTCAAACGCGCAAAATGAGCAACGGAGGTGCTCGAAAATGATACACGCCATGACGCGTTAATGGCCGATCCAGGAGGCCCGGCCCCACAGCGACGTCTAGGGCCGAGATAACGTCGTGAACATCACGAGTTTGCGTGTCGACTTCTAGCATATCTTCCATTGATGGATTTCAGATGCAACCGGTTTTGGGGTTGAAGAAAGCAGATGATATCGTCGCGGCCAAGACGCGATGGTCAGCGCTAAGCTCCGAACACGCGCAATACGAGGCCACGTCCAACGCGCTGGGATTCCACGTGTTTTCACCAAACGAACACCACCATCCGACAATCTGATGTCAAGCTTATGATATTTGCACATCGTGTCCGTAGAAGGTGTTTGAACCTATGGCGATTCACGCTACGGTGGTCCTGACTTGTCAGACACTGAAATGCGTGGTCATGGCATGGTATCGCAATTCCTAAGAATGATATAGTGCTATGCAGTGAAAGCTCATTTCGCAGCCGGTGCATAGATTGAATTATTTCGAGCTGTATCTTCATTGTTTCGACCGCACATCCAACACGCGCACCTCTCAACCTGTGCGCTATCTGCTTCCGGAACCGCTTCCATCACCGCTAACATGTTCGACTTCACGAGCGAGGACTGGGTCGCTCACCTTGAATCATGGTACTCATTCGACCGCCATCTTTGGTTGCACAACCCTTCCGACCCGTACTACAAAGCAATGCAGAAGTTCCAGAAATTCACGGATAGGATCATCACGGCTCTTCGACGAGACGACGATACTTCGTGGGCTCTCATCCAATACGACCAGCTGCAAAACATTTACGACGGATTGCCACGCTTCCGTACAGAAGCCAAGGAAAAATCCTTCCGAACATGGATCAAGGGCGCCACCCTGAAGCATCCGGAACGACGCACTGCGAAGCAATACCAATGGCTCTTCATAGTTGACTTACAGGTTGCAACGCCGACAGGCGATATCGCGCTCATGGTCCAGCAAGCCATACACTGCCTCACAATGTGGGAGAATCGCGCGCTTGGCGTTGACAATCTGTCTGTCGATCCGGACGACACAGAGTACTTCTTCCGCAACAAACATGCTGTCAAGGACGTTGTAGGAAAACAGTCCGGGCTCGGTGAGCCGTGCGGTATCTGCACAAATGACTTCGATACAGGTTCTCATCGTCCACAGCAGGGACCTTGCGGTCACATCTACTGTCACGAGTGCTTCAAGAATACACTGGCTCACGCACTGAAGCCCCCTGAAGCAAAGTACACCTGCGCGTTCTGCCGCTCTTGTCTTGTATGCGGAGCGAGTTCCTGCGAGGATCACATTAGTACGCATGAGAAGGTGCCTCCGTATCCCCTTGGTGTCCTCTTAAGCGATCCACATCTGCTCTGCACACCAGAGGAGGACTACTGCGCAGCCGACGAAATGCTCTATGGACTGTCTCCAAAGCGCTATTGGGCATTTCGTGAGCAGTCTCGAGAACTTCGCTCGAGTCTATCGGCGCAGTTGTACATTCTCAATCACGCACTTGACCCTAATCATGAGTCTCGCGCGAAAGCGGAAGTAGACCAGAGTCTGAAGCAGCTGAAAGACATGGCGATCGAAGGACGCAAGCTAACATTACAGGATCTGGAGATGGAGCGGCTTGCTGCGGCCTTCATCGGTAAAGATGATTCCTTGGACTAGATTTTAGACCTTGTGCGATCGTAGCATACTCGCACCTTAGAGGTACATGAAGGGAAGAAATCGAGGCGCAGACCGAGTCGAACATACAAATACCGATGAGAGAAGGTCATGGGAAGTGAGGATATGTGATCTAATTTCCAAATATGAGTCTGAGCCATTGTAAGTACTAGAGCCTGACAAGAAGAGTTCGGGACGCACCTATAGGCATGGCATCAATCAGGTCTTGCTCTCACTCTCCTTCTTGCCATCATCCTTCTTCGTCTCTTCTTTGTCGCCAGAGCCACTGCCACTTCCTCTGTAATGGCTACCTTCTTTCCCAGGCTCAAAGATAGTGTTGCCTGGGGACGGGATTCAATATGCGCATACGAAAGCTTCCATGGTGGGGTACATACATGAAGCGCAATGCGCGTAGCTACCATCCTTTGTCAAATCCGCACCGGCTCCGCATTCGGGACATTCGACCATTGTGATATGTGAGCTGCCAAAGTGTGACTTGATTGGGTGCTAAGTGAGTACCTGAATAGACGTTCACTGCAAGTGACTCAGGTGGTGATGCAGGAGCGAGGCCGTGCAAGTGCGGGGTATGATGTCATCACATTATGCGCGACGCGTTCGAAGAGCAGTTTGTTGTTCAGGTCAGAGAACAAACCGGGTTAGCATTCGATGCAACTGGAGCCAGCAGGTGTGTGAGAAGGTAACAGTAGATTTTGATGCTCAAATGTGGACGATCGCTTTCTGAACCAGCATCACTTCTCCTCCTTGTCCACAGCAAACTTCTTCAGCGTCTCTAAATCCACACCCTCCAATGCCCTCTGATTCGTAGCCGCCAGCACAATCTTGGGAACCTTCTTGTCATCATCGCCCGTCCTGTTCTCAAACGCCTCCTTCCAGCGGCTCACACACAGACACCATTTACAGCCGCCCTTGAGCCCAACATCGCGCAAATTGTTTCCTTGTGCAGCGCTGTAGTCCAGGAACTCCTCTGTGACGATGCCGGCGATACTGTGGTTGCCGAAGTCCGACTTGGGCGCTTCGCAGTAGCCTGAGCGTGTGAAGCCTGTCAGGGGCTGTGTGGAGTGGAGCGCGAGAGGCTTCTTGAATACTAAGCAGTGTTAGTGTGTACAACAGCTGCTATCTCCTATGGTCAATTCAGGACTATGTGGAATTTGATGCTGGCGCGTGGGCGTATCCTTGAAGCTCAATGTCCCGTCGTAAAGCTGTCAACAGGCTGAAGGGGTGCGAACATACCATTTAGTGACTGCGACATATTGTCTTCGCTCAATTCCTTCTCAAGTATGTCTCTCGCAGGATATCTCGAGTACTCAACTCTGACGTCGTGAACTTGTGCGTAACGTCTCTTGCCCAAGTTGGAGATTATGTTTCGAAGGAAGCGCATCAAGAAACCCTTGCGTGAAATGATCTAGCGCGATTTAGTTGTTGTTGGATTGCAGTTGTCTGATGATGGTGATGCTAACGACTGCGTCACAGATCTCATCATCTCGTAGGGCTGACATGGATGCATGCGGGCAGCAGCGCCAGCCGCGAGATCGGCAGTGCGATCTGCTTGGCCGGAACACTGTATCCTAGCTGCGTAATTGGCGCAGTCAGGGATGATTGCAATGCAAATCACCTCTGCCGCTGACAAGTCTTTCAGAAGGGTATTGTTGAGCGACTGTGCAGCTGTTGAATTGCTTCCGCTGTAATTGATTGCCGGCTGTCTGTTCGGCATTGCTCTCCGAAGTCGGGCGCGTCTTCATGATGCCGCATGAATAGGATGGGCGCTAGGTGGGTTAAGCAGAAGCGCCGAAAGTAACGCTGAGACAAACACGGGCAAACACGAGAATTCAATGTTGTATCTTGATTGTTTGTACTATAAAGGGTATATGTAGACTGACGCGATTCTTTTGTATAGCCATTATGCATCATTGTCGTTACTGCACATGTAGGGTGATTCAAAGTCCCCTTGTTGATAGGTATGAATAGCAGAGATGTCACAAAAACTCCAATCCCAAATGCGTCCTGTCCAACAGTTGCAAAGCAACTTGTAATGCAAACCAAATCGAGAGCGATGCGTCGTAAAGTTTCCCAAGGGACGGGTGATAAGCCAGACTCTCCTTGATATGCAACTTGGTGCAATCTCTGTGCAACTTTTATGGTCGTGGGTATAAGGGCCAAACATGCCCGAGAAATCGCGCATCGAGCGCCCAGGCTGGTGCAAGCCTGTCATTGTTTTCCATCAGCGCTGCACCCTAGCGCCGGCCTTGATCTCCCTCTTCATCTCTTCTAGCTTCTTGTGCATCTTAAGCAAATCGTTTCTCTGTGCTTCGGTTGGTGGAGAGGTGGCCTCGGTCAACCTCCAATACAGCTCTTCGTACTTGGTGTAATACTTTTGGAACTTTTGGGACAGCTCGACTGTCTGGCGGAAACTCAGGCTTGGAATAGTTGGTGACGTGGTCGAGGACGACGAGTCGCCGGGAGACGGGTGAGAATTGTTGTTGTAGCGGGAGGCAAGACCGACGTTGATACTGGTAACCTTGCGGACTTTGGGGGCGGTGGCAGGTGTGTTGGACGTAGAAGAATCATCAGACTTGCGCTTGATACAGCCGCTGTCGGAAGGAGTAGAATCGTTACGCCTGCCGTTGTTGTGTGAAGGGGTGTGCTTGGGCGTTGCGCGATCAGCATTGGGCTTCTTCACCGCAAGGTTGTGGTTGTGAATGTCGCTATCGATGTCATTCGCCTTGCGTTTCAACGACCGGTCGGAATTTCCGTACGACGACTTGACAGGCGAGGCTGCCGCTGCGAGAGCTTTGTGGACTGGATGGCTGTCCTCGAAGTCGCTGGCGTTGACTGGGGGTGAAGCCGAGAGGGGAGAGGGGTTCTTGGGCTTCGTGTTATAGACAGGCTTGACTGGGCGATGTTGGTATGAGTCGCGTGGCACTGGCGTCTTAGGCTTTGTGCGTGGTGTGGAGCTGGAAGAGTTGACTTGGGAGGCGGAGACCTTCTTAGTGCGGATCTTGATGGCCTCGGTGGAAGGAACTGGGCGAGAGGCGGCTTTGTTGTCGGAAGTAGAGGCTGCAGCCGGAACGGGTGTGGTCGCTTTTGCAGCATCGTCCTTTGCAGCTGGCTTGTCTGCGCCCAGTAGCTTGTCCTTGGCTGCCTTGCTCAGCTTGCTTGCAGCACCCTCCTTTGGCGGCTTCAGCTCTTTCTCCTTGACCGGCTTCGTCTTTTTCTCGCCATCGACCTTCTTCTCTGCAGGCTTATCGTCGGCCTTCTTCGCTGCAGGCTTCTTCTTCGTGAAGTCCGACATCTTGTGCAGGGGAGTCGAAGCTTTGGGCTTAGCCTCCAGAGCCTTGACCTTCGAGCGCGATAGACATATGCCCTGTCCTCGCTGTTCACGTGGTAGCAGGATCTGCCACAGCTTGTCCTCCTTCGTCAATCGCAGGCGATCAAACGACTTGATTGCACCTTCAATGGCCTGCTCACGCTCCTCTTGGGTCGAGTAAGGAAAGCTGTAGGGGTTGATCTCACGAAACGACTTGTCGGTCAGCTGCCACTTGTCTGAGTCCTGAATAGATCGTTTGGCAATCTTAGGAAGCAGCTCCTTCAACGTAGCAGTGGAGGTGCGACATGTCTTAGCAAGGGAGGCCTCAGACGCAGGCTCACGGGCGAGGAGGTGAATGACGGGCACACGCAGAGCAGCAATGACAGCCTCGTGAGTACCGCTCGGCTGCGATGTGGGGGCACGCTTGTGCATGGAGGAGGCAGGCATGCTAGGAAGCGGTGAGCCGACCTTGGAGGGAACGAGGTGCACCGGCTTGAACCCGGTCGAAGGGTAGCGGCGGTGGCCAGGTGTGCGGACAGGAGTAGCATCGCCGACGATCGTCCTGAATTGCAGCAATTGTTAGTCCAAGTGTTCTCATGTCACTGTGTCTATGTGTAGCGCACGTAGTGCAGGAAGGGTGCAGGGTGCATGAGCCTTTCGACTCGACGGCAGAGATCGCTTGGCAGCCATGGGAAGACCGGGGAGGCATACTTGTTGGCTTCCTTGAACTCTGAAATCGCAGCCATGCTACTCTTGAGGGTGGCCAGCGCCGAGTCGACGCCGGCCGTCACATCTGCGGCCTCCTGCACGATGAGGTTGTGGTTTATCACGCCGGCGAATTCGAGGTCATCGTCGCTGCCAGTCCCGCTGGATTTGTACAGCTCGTATGTGTGTGTCTCGGGACTGCTCTGCAGCATGTGGGTCTTGTCGCCGACTTTGAGTTGCTATTGTTGTGCTCGTTAGCTCTGGTTGCTCTTGCCTTGCTCGAATCGAGTTCCACCGCCCCATGCAACAACAACAACAACTTATGACGGGTACACAGGAGGCTTCAAAGAACATTGGCACACATACAGGAGTCCGACCGAAGAGAATCTGTGGCGGTTTCCCGCTCCGCATGCTCTCGAGGAGCTCGTCGACAATGTCCTGCGTCATTTCCACCTGCATGGCCTGCACCGGCGGCGGTCGGTCTCCGATGTCGCCAGTCGGGGCACCGACGAGGGAAATGCCTCCGGACGGGAGCATCGTCGTCATGGTGGTTGGTGTTCTGGCGTATCGTCCCTAGAGAGAGGCGGAAGAGGCCTGGAGCTCGCACCCGGAGATGTCGTCAAGCGAAGCAATGCATGGAGAGAGCACCCGGGCACAGTGAGGTAGGCAAGCAACCAGCGCGGGCGTGAAGTGGCGGCCCGTCACTGAGCTGCTGGTGTTTGGTCGAGCGTTGGCACGCCAGGAGTGACGAAGAGCAGACAAAGGGCTCGCTACTCGGAGGACCGTCAGACAAGGTCGGTCAGACTGTCATAGCGCGGTGGTCCCGGATTCCCAGCGAGCAAGCGTGCACGGGTGTCCAGGTACGGTGCTGAAACGATTGGCTGTCACGAATGGAATGAACGGCGGGCAGGAGCGTTCCAAACTCGCAGACAGTCCTCGATGAGCTCGCACAGTGCAAGCGTGCAAGAGTGAGGTGGGAGAGAGACCAGAGCTAGAGATGGAGTGCAGCGCAGCAGCCGCAGCACGCAGTTGGCAGTTGGCAGCCGAGCGAAGCGTGATGTTGGGCGAGCGTGCATGCCTGTGAGGGCGGTGGAGCCGGACAAGGGCGGTCGAGGCATCGAGCAATTACGCCTGTTCTGGATGCCAAATCCAGCGGCGGCCCGCATGAGAGGCACCTCGTGCTACATCAATCTGGAGCCCGCTGCAAGGCATTGCCCTACTGTGCAGGCGCACCCCCATTCCAATTGATAGCTGCCAGCCATGGCCGCCGCACGCAGCCCTGGAGCAGCGAGGCTCGAGTGCGCGAGTCCCTGGAGGCGCTGCAGACCGCTCATGTCGCGGCTCGAGTCACTCAGCACTGCGCCATGCACCCCGTCGCTGGCTGACCTGAGCATCGCGCTGGGCCTGGCGCCAGGCTCGGCAGCTCCACCGTCACTCGTGGCAGGCCTCCGGACAGCAAATCGCTCTGCGTTTAAAAAACGACAGCGGCGGAAGTTGGGTGCCGGGCCAAACACCCTGGGCACACGCCAGCTAGGGCCGGGGATGTGCTGGCGTGCCTGTTTCGCCCTGGACGTGCGCCAGCACCGTGTTTGAGCTTGAGGCTGCAGCGTCGCCGTGCCTCCTGTCCGCCTCGCGCCTCACGTCGACGCTCTCATCTCAGGGCCACCTTGGTCCTTGGTGCCTTGGTGCTCTGGAGGACGCGGGCGCCTGACCAGCAGGGAACAGCAGGGAACCGCAGGAACGACGCGGCATGAGGCGTCGGCTGCGAGCATCGCGTCACCCGCAGCGCGCTGTCATCCGGTGTGGCGGGTTCGTGCCTATCGGTGTTTAGGTCAGCTCTCGATCGGGAGCGCCACGGCTTGAGCAGCGAACGAGTCCTATTTTGGTCCAGCCTGGGTCGCGGGAGAGGCCCCGCTTCTGGACTCGCCCGCAAGACAGGCATGCTCGAGCTGGCAGCCGCTGCGAAATGCTCTGCTCTCTGCAATTGTTGCTCAGAGCGCCGCGAGCAGGACGCATACACATCAACGTAGATATCACCGACATCATCAGGTCATGTTCGTATCCACTTCTGCCAATACATTTCTCCACGCACGCAGCGCTCACACCACCCCACTCCGGCAGTGGCCCGCGCCTGGCGCAAGTGCAAACAAACCGGGCAAGCGAACGCGCAGAACAACGCAGAGTCGATTGACCGCGTGAAGCGAATAGTTGAGCACTAGAAGGCAGACTAGAAATGTATCCGCGTCGGAATCTCGCACTCGGCTCGGCCGCGGGGAGCAGGAATAACCGAACAGTTACGCTGCAGGTGCGTGAGTAACCAAAGGTGCAGGTAGGCGAGCTCGAGCTTGCTTCGTTACGCTGGCTTCGCTGCATGAATCGAGCGAGCTTCATATCGCTCACAAACGCAACTTGCCCTGCAGACGAGTCGTTCTCTACACTACGAACCGAGACTCAAACTCGAGGTGACCGTCGATCTGCAATATGGACGTTGTTCCTGCAGCTCAGACGTGCTCATATGACGGGCAGTTTCTGGAAAGTGAGCCGCCTTCTACGTCGATATTAAATGCAGAGCGGCCGCGGGGTACGTAGATGAAGTACCACAAGCTGCAGTCACCAGATCACCAGGAACAGCAAGCTAGTGCCGGTGTTGTCTTTACCCAGTTCGCCCTCGCTCGTGTAACCGCAACCGAAGGACTCCAAACTCCCATATCGCCGGCGAGCAAGACTAGACGACTGTAAGGAAGTAAACACAGAGTGAGAATAATTGTACCAAATGAACGCATCACAGCATTCAACAGCAATCTCCAGCAACAGACCTTCCAAATTGCCATTACCGCATGACACACGCAGTCCAAACCTCTGGGATTGCTGTGCTACCTCGACGTTCAAGACGGCGCTCATTCGGACCCTTCCTGGCGCTGAGGCTGCTTAGCCTCATCCACCCATTTCTTCCACAGCACACCATGACTGCCTTTGCGGCCCCGTCACAAACCTCTTCCGGTAACAAAGCCCGATACAAATGACCATCCTCTAGAGCTGCTCGCATTGCGCAGCGCTCCAGTCCTCGATATCAAAATGAACGTTTGATCGCCGATCTCCCAAACACCCCTACCCGCGCCTCCGTACCTGATCAGCACTGCTCACATTTCTTATGCGACACTCTCCACACACACCCAGCCGCCTATCACACATGCGAACAGCCACCCCTCAGTTCCATAATCGTCCGACTCGTTGCCTGCGTTATTGAGTGCTTTTGTGCAAATCCCCAGACACACCGATGAAATGGCTGCCCAACCGCTCAGCATTCCAGCTCGTGTTCTGGCGCTTCCCAGATTGAGTGCCCACTCGTCACACTGCACGCGACTGTTTTGGGCAAGTCGAGCTAGACTCCGTTTGGCAGTCCATAGCAAGTGGATGAGCATGTCGCTCCTTCTCAATTAGAGCGTATTGGATCGTTATGCCTGCTGTCAACGTCCTGCACTGCGCGAAAAGGCGATGCTGCAAGGCACCTTGAGACCGACGCTTTGCGGAGGATCATAATGGCGAACGGTGAGGGCGGGAGGTGTGACGGCTCAGCCCTGATGTGACGGTGCTGCTGAGGCGGCAGTGGCGCAGGGTAACATGATCGCCTTATTGATCGTCTTATGCCCAGTGGCAATCATATAAGGCCAATTATGGGCGCCTCGTCGGTCACACTTCACATTGAATTTTAAGCACATGCCTTCAAATGCGGATTGTATAGCCATGCACTCATGAGCATAGTGCGATCATTAAGGTAGGAATGTAGGTTGTTGATGCGCCATCAAGGTATCGTATATCCATTCAGTACTCCAGAACAAAGTCCACGCCGAAGCGTATGCCATGCCAATCCAATCAGAACGCCTACAATGCTTGCCCCGTCCGGACCCTATCAGTTCGACTCCAAACAAGAAAATGCAACAGCCGCCAAAGCGAGATGCAAGCTGACCATTGCTCGAAGACGCGCTCAGGCATCGAGCTCCTCGGGGGTCTGATGGCGGGCGAGAACGAGGCGCTTGTACTCGGCGGGGTCCTTGTCCCAGAGCTCAGCAGCCTGACCATTGAGAGGACTCGAGCTGTACAATTTTAGCTCTGATGTTCTGAGGTTTCCTTCGACATGGTGATGCACTCACTTGTTTGGCTCGCCCAACAAACTCTGCAGACTCAGCAACACGGTGCCAATGTTGTAGATCGCACTCCACTTGTCCTTCAGGATATCCAGGCAGATCCTGCCCGAGAAATCGACGTTGGGGTGGTAGATGGGTGTCTTGAACAGTACTGTGGGAGGAGAGTATGGGTAGTTGTTGGCGAACTCCATTGACAGCTTGAAGACCAGGCCAGCGTACGGTGTGTCGGCGGGACCGTCGATGGTCGCAGTCCACAGTGTGATGTCGGCGTCGGAAGGGAAGGCGGTGATGCCGGGTGTGGGCTTCATCATGATGTCCATGAGCTCCTTCTGGAGTCTGGATCCTGTCAGTGGACATTCGGAAAGAGACAAGATTAAAGCGCATTTCATGTGGAGATGCAGAAGGATATGCGTACCGCTGAGCGACTGTTGCGTTGCTGCCTGCCATGTCTATGGCTGTGTGTCTTGTGCTGCTCCAGGAGAAGTCTTTGGTCGTGTGCGCAGGCTGCTGGTGTTTGTGTTGATACCCCACTCAAGCTTTAACGTCCCCTTGCAGGTGTAGAAGTAAAAAGCAGGTTCTGGACGGCACAAGATGGCAGTCAGAAAGGTTTCAGCTGTCTGTCTAGTTATCGAAAGGACTGGCGTGGATGTGTATGCTGAATGTCTGATGGTTGCAAGTTGAGATCTTCAGTGTTGTGTTTTGGGTCCCTGCGCAGGGTTCCCGGGAAACGCCCGCGCGCGCTTCGCGTGGGATCCCTGCACGCGTTTGCGGCAGATCTAGTCCACCGCCGATCGCGCGTCGAGTCCATGCGCGTCAGGCACGCGTCTTCCTGGTAGGGACCGCGATGAGACGTCGTTACAGGGATAGACTGGGTCACTGGATTCGTGGTGGGCTAAGAAAGGAGATTGTTCTGGCTGTCGCATTGCAGTAACAGCGGCTCTCAAGGATCAGGAAGGAAGGCCTTCGCAGCCTTTGCCCCAAGTTTCATGAGGCGTTCGGGCCTCTTTGTGAATACTTGGAACTTGAAGCCGCTTCTGGGGACTTAAACGGTCTTCCTGTTGCCGCCGATGCGAATATGTCTGAAACAGGACAGCCGTTGTTCACAGGTCATCCAGCCCACCCATATCCTTCTCCTCAACTAGTCTTCGCTCAAGACTACATCGCAGCACCCTATGTTTCTCCAGCACGCCCCACTGCTTCAGCCGATCATCCTCCTTATCCCAATACACCGCCCAACCATACCCACCGCTCTTCTCTTCGACAGCGACTAAGCTCTCCTCATCTTGAAGTGTGAGGCCTTGCTCATCTTCTGTCCAGTCCCACGGCCCTACTGTGTGTTGCTTGGCTTCCGCCCTCGGCCCGTACTTCAGCTCGCGTGTCTGATTGTCCGCGTAGATCCAGTTGAGCTTCGGCCGCATGGCATTGGACTTGCCTTTCGATGAAGCTGGTACAGTGCTGACTAGGCCGAGCATGGGAGGCGCTGGCATGGGTCGATGCGGGAGGTCGAGATCCTCGGTGGGAAATGGGTAGAAGAAGCCGGTGAAAGGGTGTGGTGTTTCGCGGCTATTATGATCTGATTTTGGCAGGCCAGTCTCGGAATCTTTAGGCCACAGTCGCAGCTGTATCGGTCGTCAGTATGCGATGTCTGGAGCCCGTATGGTTTCTGGTACCTTGCCGTCTTTCAGAACGATAACAGCGCCATGAACCTCATCTTTCTTCCTGGACTGCGCATCACAGTATACGTCCAAGTAGAAAGGTTCCTGGCGCTCGGGCGCTTCTGCCTCTTCGTCAAGCAGCTCCTGCTGGTGCACAGCTTCGCTCGCGCCAACGGCTGTGGGGATTCCAGCTATGGTGAGTAGATCTAGCAGGACCATTGTTCAAGCTTGATCGAGTTGTTGAAGCGATCCTGGAGCTACTGGCGAGGTCTCACGCAACTGTGACATGGTGGGGTGACAGGACTGACAAGAAAGTTGTTGTTGAAGCTGGCTTGGATTTGGCACGTCATCGGTCATGGAACTGCGGAGACGCGCTTGCAGGGATTCTCGTTCCCGGTGCAGCATCGACGCCAACGTCCACCATCAACCTCGTCGAACATGAACGGTGTATTCGCTGTCGAGACCTCGCAATACTTGAGATGGTACAATATGCCAGTGGATTCTCCTTGTGCCGCCGCTTTCTGCGCTCAGTGCGTCAGCTTGGGCGACGGCACTCAGCAAGGTCCCACGCTTTCCATTCAAAGCCCGCGCCCCAATATGTTTCTGTATCTTCATCGGAGAACTTGTCATAGTCTTCGAGGTCTCACATGGATGGTACTCAGAACCTTGGAGATCCGCTTCCGAATTTGCAGCGACGATGATGACGATAGCTCTTTTAGTGAGGATGATGCTGTGATATAAGGTGAGACGCCTCATTCGGGAAGAATGCCACCTGCGAGAATCTCGAACAGTGACCTGAACACAGCACTGAGGAAGTTGCTTCGAGCGAGTCAAGACGCTCATGGTCATTTGCGGGGGGCTTACTATAGCTCGAACAATCCGCCTTAGACCCCCGCAGCAGGGCTTAGAAGAAAGGTATACTTTTCAATCCTCCCGCCTAAACCCTGCGGCTGCTGTTAGATAGACATGCAACTTTATTTCTTTCGCTTGTTCTTCACTTGTGACTCTATTACCCTTCAGCCTTAGCTCGGGAACTCTACAAAGCTTTGCCAATTCCATATTGCCTCAAGTTCATCACACTCAACCACACTCGCGGAAACGAGACGGCACCATGGCTCCAAGACGCTTCGGATTGCTCCGGAAAATGACTGGAGGATCTCAGGACCTGTGAATGCTACGGCAACGAAGCGCTAGACGACGCGCGCGATCTCCTCATTGGCAATGCACGTCTTTGGTAGACCTTCGAAGACAGTGTCGCTCCTGTCCACCCCTCTGAAGGACTCAAGGATGCTTTTGCTCGTTGTCAAGAATTGGGCGTTCATCTCTATGACGCGCACAGATCCCTCATGAATCCCACCTGGGCAGACTCGCATCATGTGAGGCCACATTATCCTGTCTGCGTGGCACAATCCGGGCCCCGATCGACGGAATAACGAAGCCAGTGTCCCTGGTCGCAAGTGCCGGGTCAGATCCTCAGTAGCGCAAATACGTATTCTGCAGACCACGCCCTTCTCCAGATTGTACAGGAAGACAGCGGAAGCTGGGTCTTGCTATACTCGCCGCTGGTAGCGAACACGAGCATGTTTCACACACTTCTGGGCACAATGTGTTTGGCCCTCCTTGGAATGCGGATTGGGATGTTGTACCTGCTCCACTGCGTGTCCCACAATGACAGTCGAGACCGGTCGTTCGACCTGAGGTCAACTCCGGCTGAAGAGTGGATTGCGAAGCTGGCGATCGAGAATCCACTTCCCTTCGTCGACGTCGGGTTGAAGTACTGAGTGATGACTGCTAGCAATGGCTGGCTTGAGACTGCCAGATTGGCGGGATGGGACAAAGCGTGGAGACAGTCTGATAGTGACTGTAGCCGAACCAAGACTAGTGAATTCAGCTTGAGGCAACATGATTTTTGCACATCTCCTTGATGAAAAGATGGATATTAAGATTAAGTACCGGGTATGCATAAAGATCGTGACGATCATCAAGTCTATCAAACGCCCCCAATGCAAAGGTGGCCCGCTCTGCACTCAAACATCAGCACAAAGACGCTCTCAAATCAACAAAGTAACTACTCCTTCTTCGGCTTGGCGATCGGGTTGCCTGCCTCATCCACGAGGCCCTTCGCCCGCATGACCTTGAGTGCGTCGTGAATAGGATCGAGCTCAGGCCTGGGCGCACGGTGCGAGTCGAAGTAGTTGTCACACCAGGTGAAGTACTGGCCGTAGTTGACGGTGAAGTACATGTGGTGGAGCGTGTGATGGGCCGGGCTGTTAATGAACTTCTCGGTCCAGTGCCCGGAGATCATGTCGCCGTCGTGGATGAAGATGGTCCAGATCTGCACGGCGACGAAGAGGACCATGTAGAGGTACCTGTTCATGGGGCAGATGAAGACGAAGGCGCTGGTCAAGTTTTAGTAAGTAGGTACGATGACTTGGTAGATGAACGTACTGGTACGGCAGCGACTGTACGTAGCCGTCAAGCGGGTGGAAAGCCAGCGCAGCCCATGGTGTGGGGACTGAACAGTGTTAGCATCGACATTTTGACGAAGAGTAGCGGAAGCACTGACCAATCCACTTGTGGTGTGGCTTGTGAATATACTTGTATACACTTGGGTGGTGCTCCAGGCGATGGATCCAGTAGATGGCCACGTCGTTGAAAGCCATGTACAGAAGCGAAGAAACAATCAGCCATCCCCAACCGTAGCTCTTTACATCGCCGTACAACAAGCTGTGGCCGCGGACCTCGCCCAGGAACCAGGGCAGAGTCAGGATGTTGATGAATGGAACCGCAGTCATGGACGATTTGATCTCTTGGCGCACTTGGTTCTTGAGGAATCTGGGATGGTACTCTAGACGGCGATCAAAGACGAAATAGTAGGATAACGCGCTGAAAATGAAGTAGAGCGCAGACGCGCCAAATTGCGTGATCAGAAGAATTGAGATGCTTTGGCGGTAAATGTTGTCGCGGTCCCAGAGAGACGCTGGCGCGCCGTGCGCAGCCAGGAGGCCGTTGACATCTGTCGAGTTGCTGACGGCAGCTCCAGGATGTGGCAGAGCCCAGGCGTAGGCCTTGTCGAACACAAGGGGATCGAGGAGTTCCAGGGCGACGTCCATGGCTTATCTGAGGCTCCCGGGCAGGTCAGTGTCGGTGTACAGGAACTCGAGGCGGTGACAGCGGCAAAGATGTTTGTTTGAAGGAGATCGGTAATTTGCCATCTCGTTTATCAGATTAGATCAGACGGGCAATGCGCGCACGCCTCGTTCGACTCGGATCAGAACGGCAAGTGAAAAATGCTTGCCAGGGCCGGAGCTTGGCAGGGGCACTGTGGGCCTGTGACAGGCTGACCTTGCGATCGTCGAGGCTAGCACGCCTGAACGGCCAACAGGAAGCGGAGTTCAGCGAAGTCTCCCCCGGCGCGGCAGCTTGCCATGCGTCCCTGAGGATCGCACGCGACGTGTAATTGCGACGTAAGGTGTAGATTTCACTTTGCAGCCTCGGACTACATGCACGATATAGCGATGAGTGTGGTGATGGTGGGCATAGAGTTACACTGCAAATACAGCCGCGATGAGGCTCGGCAGAAGACATCCGATGCCAAAACCCTGGCCGTTGCCACCCAACTTACAATAGCTTCTTGATATTGTTGTCATTAATGGTCTACGAGTGGGACAATCCTTTGTCGCATTACAAGTAGGAAGTCACAAGCTCCTCGAAATACCTCCTCGCGCCATTCAGGTCGATACTGGCCTGCTTTTTCGATCGATCGCTGTCTGTAAGCGTCTGACGGCAAGCTTCTTCCAGCGCCTTCATCGCCGCTTCTTCTGCCGGCTGATTTACTATCTGCATATTCATGCCCCCGCTTTCTACATCGCGCTTCCCAACGACAATGATGTGGTTGTACTTCTTCGCCCGAGCGTCGGCGATTTTTTTGCCGAGTGGCCGGCTGCTGGTATCGACGTCGATCGGCAAGTGGATGTTCGACAGCGGTAGTGGCTTGGGCGCTGATGAAGGGTCGGGCGTCGGCGCTTCGTGAGACTGTACTCCCGAGAGCACAGACTGTATACGCGAGACGTGTTCCAGGACGGCGGGATCGGAGTTGAGCGAGAGCACAATAGCAGGCCGCGGAGAGAGCCAGAAGGGATATCTGCCCGCGTAGTGCTCGATGAGTAACGCCATGAAACGTTCGATAGAACCGTAGATGGCGCGGTGGACAATGACCGGACGGCGGTAGGCGGGGTCGAGAGCAGCATCCATGGAAGAAGTTGACCCTGCCTCCAACTCCTCCGGCGACGCCTGGTACTGAAGATCGAAGCGCTGCGGCAGCTGGAAATCGAGCTGAATGGTTGCCGTCTGGTGCTCCTTGCCGTTCGAGTCTTTAAGGATGATGTCGATCTTGGGACCGTAGAAGGCACCGTCTCCCTCGTTGACGGCCCATTCACCACCGATGTTGTTCAGCGCAGTTGTCAGCTGCGCCTCGGCTCTTTCCCATTCGTCGACGCTGCCGATGAAGCTGTCCTTAGGGCGAGTCGAGAGAAGCAGCTTGTATGGGCCCAGCCCAAACGTCTTGTATACCATGCCGACGAACTTCAGCGTCTGCTCGATCTCGGCAAGAATCTGATCAGGGCGGCAGAAGATGTGCGCATCGTCCTGGTGGAATCTCCGTACCCTCGTCAGGCCAGTCAACGATCCTGAGATTTCGTTTCTGTGTAATGCACTGAAATCGGCGAGTCGAACAGGGAGGTCGCGGTAGCTCTTGATGTCGGTGCTGAACAGCAGGCAGTGGCCAGGGCAATTCATAGGCTTCAGCCCCATCTCCTCTTCCTCCTCGCCCTTCTTGTCCCGCCCTTCCACGCTGAACATGTCTTCTGCATAGTTCTGCCAATGCCCTGACTTCTCCCACAACGACTTCTTGTAGATGATGGGTGTGATGACTTCCTGGAAGCCGAACTGTGGGTACTGTGCGCGCAGAAAGGCCTGCAATTTTCCAAAGACGTATGCGCCATT
The DNA here is from genome assembly GCA_001599375.1 of Phoma herbarum. Lineage (NCBI taxonomy): Eukaryota > Fungi > Ascomycota > Dothideomycetes > Pleosporales > Didymellaceae > Phoma > Phoma herbarum. The sequence goes on along the minus strand of BCGR01000018.1, from coordinate 703,440 downwards.
GGGAAGGATGAGCGGCGAGCCGGGGCTGTATGGCGATGTTATGAAGAGATTGTGTGTCGCTGCAAGCGCGCGGTGGTCGAGGGCGGGAGTGGGCGGTGCAGCAGCTGCATTGGTCGTGTCGAGCGATGGTTCAGACGACAGCTTCAACGAAGCCTGCAATTGGTGCGGCGCAGAGCATGAACAGCTCCGGATTGAGGTCCTGACATGCTGGCGGCTCCAGAGCTGGCGCAATGGAACTCGCAGTGCTGGGCGCAGCGCGGGTGGCATCGAGAAGACTGGCAGCCCTCACATGTCGCTGAGGTCAGAGCTGCACTTTCCGAGCTGGCGCCTTGGCGGTTTCCCTCCGCGCCAGTCTTGCTTTGACCTTCGTCACTGCGGCCCGAACCCTCATCGTGGACAAATATGTCTCAAAGGCATGTCCTGCGGGGCTGTGTTGAATTATTCACAAAGATGGCCTGTACTTCTTAGAAAGGCATTCCTCATCGATTGAGTTGGTAAACGATGCGACGTGTTGCTTGCTGAAGCCTGATTGGCAGGCGCCTACGTCACAAGATGCGTGAGTAGTGGCGGTCTTCACTCCAGCCTTCTACACCAAACACTGTCGCATTGCTACCTTTGTCTTGTACTATCTTGTTTCACTCTTGGTTTTCGCAGACATACCTAGTATATATGACTTGATTGCACGCTGACCGCTTCGACGCCTAACAACCAACTACAACTATCACATCCATTCGCAAGACATTTTCGAGGGATCACCCCTCCAAGATGGCCAGACAAAACAAGTATCCGAGGCAGAAGCTCAGGCCAAGTCTGGGTGATAGCTGGGACGACACCAATGTCTCCACCGACGGCGCTTCGACTGCTGACCATAGCGAGATCGAGCTAGAGCCTTCAGACAATGAGTTAGCACAAGAGTTGGAAGTCGACGCAGCGCCTTCCGATGTCAAAGAAGAAGCGTTGTCTGAATCCCTGCCCCAAGACCGCATGGCCAGAAGCCAAAGATCTGTCGACAATGACCGCACCCCACGAACGTCAAAGCCAGCTGAGTCTTTGACACGGTTACAACAATCAGGACCCTCGTTCATTATGCCCAAGTTGGAAGATTCGTTACACGGATCGCCTTCACGCAGGTCTCAGATTCGAAGTCAAAATGTGCGGAATAGAACCCCCCATCTGCGGACTTCAGATCGCTCTGCTACTTCTTACAACCCTGCTGCAAGAGCTCAGCCAGCATCCGCACCCGCCGGGCAACAGCAAAGCCCTCTTGGCTTCATCTACCAGAACATCCTCTCCCCCACTGTACGCTACCTTCTGGGTGTCTTTGGCCATACAATGGGTAACCTGCAGCCCCTCTTCGGTCTTGCGCTGGCCGTCAGCGTGCTCGTCTTTGGTATCCAGCTCGCCATTGGATCTGCTCGCTCCAGTCTGACCATGGCGCTGGCACCCGTCTGTCTCATTCCCGGCTCATCCTACGTTATACCATTTTGCGCCACGATCGAACAGGATGATCCACGAGTCGACTTTGAGGGACTTCTTCACGCACAAACCGGATTAGAGGATATCCTGGATGCGGCGAAGGACACTTCGACGCTTCCTTCCTCCATTAAAGACTCCGAGATCGCCATCCGGGACTTGCGCGTACTAGTCCGTCACTCGCGCCTTCCTTCGCGGCATACGCTTGGTATGGAGTTTGACAATTTCATTGAAACCGCCAAGGAAGCCTCCATAGATCTGTCCCGCTTCAACTCTCGCATCGGCGCCACTGTAGACCGGGTCATTGCAACAAACACCTGGACAAGGAATGTGATTTCCGGTTGGTCTGAAGATGAAGCCTCTAAAGGTGCGGTCACACGCATGACCGGCGCCGTCACGCGTATCTTCGTCTCCCCTCCACCAACGCTTCGAGAGCGCGTCTTCGACCAGTACTCCGTACACGTAAGCAAGAACGCAGAAGAGATCGCCAGCCTCATTGACATGGGTGTCGCTCTGCACGGCGTGCTGCAACGCCTCGACGAGCTACTTGACACGATCTACGCCATCACCGTCAACGACGACGCGACGATCACCAAGGACCAGGAAGAGCTCCTGACTCAGCTCTGGACCATCGTCGGCGGTAACAAATCCAAGCTCAGCACCAACAACAAAAAGCTCATGCTTTTGAGGAATGTCTCTTCATACCGCAAGAAGGCGCTGACCCACGTCTCTGAGACGCTGTTGAAGCTTAGGGAGATCCAAGCAGAGCTGGAGAACCTGCGGGAGGGCGTTGAAGCCCCCACGATCCTTGGCTATAGGGACGAACTGCCGATCTCGTACCATCTGGATCTCATCGATAGGGGCGTGGATCGTCTGAGGACGGCGAGGGGAGAGAGCCTGAAGGTCGAAGGTGAGACGTACAGGAGTCAGGTCGGACGGGGTAAAGAGGAGCGGAGAGAGCTGCCAGCGCCTATTGTGACCGCGAAGGCGAAGTGATCATCTCGAGGGTGCGGGAGCCAGCGTTACTGTTGGATAAGAACCCTGTTTTTGCGAGTCGTTGAATGTGTCCATTGCCGTGGAATGTGTAGATACCCTAGCCTTGTTTCATCGTCATCATCGTCATCATGCCCAGTTCGTGGCCCCTCAGGCTTAGCACATCTGCACTTCCAGCAAACACCTCCTGACACCGCCGCTTTCCAGCCCCTCAAACTCCATCTCATACGCCACTGCGCCCCTCTCGGCGCACTCTTGCCTGAACGCATCGACACTTCCTCCGACTCCAAAATACACTCTCTTGGCCGCCACCACCGCTTTTCCCGTCTTCACCCGCTTCATCAACGCAACAATCGTCTCCGCAAACGCACTCAATGATGCTGGCGAGTAGATGGTCTCCGACCCAAGGATGAACGTGTTGAGTTCTGGTGTGCTGGGTATGAGGTCCAAAAACATCGCTGTCGGCGTCCAAGAGCCAGAGAGGAGGTTCACTTCAATGCCCGTAACCTGGAGTTGCGCTTTAAAAGCCTGCAGGATCTCCGCGCTCAGATACAAATCGCCGTGCTCCTCGTCCCTGTCTTTCAGCGGATTACCCTCCGGAAACAGCCTTGCCTCGTCTTCAGGCGCCAGCGCACCGGCCCACGCAAGAATAAGATTCGGCAGTGTAACCAAGCGTACAACATCCTCATTATAATCCGCGAGCGTAAACAACATCCCCACCTTCTCCCTCAACGCATACTGAAATAGCAGTAAACTCGGCACCGCGCTGCCACACCCCAACTCAATGATGTGGTTCACCCGCACCAGGTCGTCGAGATCCTTGCGTGGCCCGCGGTCCAAGAGGAATTTAACGAGGTCCAGACTGCATTCCCACGTCTTGTAGCCGCCTTCGTAGACGTTGGTTTGCAGGTCTGTATTCTCGAGGCCAGCGAGGATGTTCTCGCGGGAATTATCGTCTTCGGCCATGAGTTGCACGCGCACATCAAAGATCTCGCGGCGCGGGAGGCGCGTGGTGTGGCCTTTGGGGGAGGTGAGGGTGAGTGTGGAGAAGGAGAGTTTGTCTGGGAGGTCGGCAAGCTGACATGCGTCAGTATGTTAACGACAGATTACGATTTGCATGGAACCCGTTGATCTTGAGTGTCTGGTTGTCTACATACCAGCTCATCTAGGTCATGTGCTTTAGCTGCGATTGGTGGCGGTACATCTGCGCCAGGCACACTCGTCTCCTGCGTCTGAGGTACAACATCATTAGGGTCCTCCTCTATGTCATCGCCCGAAAATCCAAAGCTGAAGGCCATGCTGTATGTTCGCGGTCTGTACAGGGCGCGCGCGCATGTGAACGTGGGGATACTTTTTGTGCAAAGCTTATCGATAACACGGACCACCATAATTGGTGAATGTCGACAAGTTGATGAGTGCGGAGCATTTGTCTTGCTGGTTGACGGAACATCGTACAAAATCCTGATATGACCTTGCCTCACGAGGTGTTCATAGTTCTCCTTTCGCGGCCATGATTTGCATGATATCCGCACCTCTCATAACGCCCATCTGCACATTCCCGTGGTGCAGCAACAAGGAGAGTGGGCGCAGGTGCTCGCTGAGCTGCAACATCCAACCTCATTCTTCTTTGCCTTTTTGGGTATCATAGTCCTAGCTTTTTCCATTCGTGCCGTTCATCTGTGCTTCTTCATCTCTCGTCCTTTGCAGTTGCGTATTGCATGCTTCCAGTGTCTCCTTCGGCAGGTCCCACGCTGACGTGTCGATGCCTTGCGCCCGCGCATCTGCCATGATTTTCTGACGCTCCACGATCTGCTCGCGCATGTACTTGATCGTGGCCTCTAGCACCACTGCTTCACTACGGCCTTGTCCCTCCATGCCGGGCACTATCGATGCCAGACGGTCGAAACCTTCACGGATGGCTTCGCGGCGCTTCTGCTCTGAGCGAATGTGGTTCTCTTTCTTCTGGGCCTCAGTAAGACGCGGGCGGTCGTTCGCGTTGGTGGGACTTTGTGAGCCCATTGTGGTGTCGAGAGTAGCAAGTGTGTCTGGGAGATGATGCGCGGCGTGGTTTATAGGTCGGGCCGCTCTACAGATGTCGTCTCAGGAGTAAAATAGCTACCCGGTAGGAACAGTGACATGCTCTTATACCGTGGCTTGGAGAGACCGACCGAGCGGTCGAGGCCGTAAAAGCGGTGCCGAGGCTGAGCTTACAGTATTCTGTCCAAAGTTTGCTGCCAGACTCCACCCCGAAAGCTGCAGACCACAGCTTTGCGCAGGCTCGGTGCGCGGCGGTATTGTGTGTTGTTGCTAAGGAAGGAAGCGGCCTCGTGAGCATGTGAAGAGTGGTTTGCTCGGCAGGCGCGTCGGCGTCAGCGACCTCCGCATCTCAGCCTTGCCGGCAAAAGCGTCCTGCCGTGGCAGCATTCAAAGAAGCATGGCTGGTCTTGGAGGTGTCCAACAGACGGCAGCAGGTGGGTCGCCCGAACACAGGGACTACAGTGTGGCGCACGTGCGATGTCATGATGCTGGTCGGCGCTCCAGGGCTCTTGCATGTGGGTGCGGGACCAGCTGCGACAGTGTAAACAACCGCGCAAGGAGGGGAGGGCGCCCAACGATCGCTGCAAGGAGCAAAGGGAGCGCGGCTCTTCTGGCGGGCCTCTGCTTTCGTGGTGCTGGCCTCTTCACGCCCAGTAGTGTAATTGCCATGACGATGGCTAATTAAAAGCTGTTTCATGACCTGATAGTCGATTGTTGTCAGCTCCATGCCCGACGTGACGCAGCCTGCCATCGTTCGGCGAAGCTCCCGCCACACCCTCGAGCCCGTATCCCGTACAACGACGGCGAGGTGAAGCGCAACCACGCCGCTGAAGACCTCCGAACCCAGCGATCGCAGTGACGGCAGATGCACAGAGAACGAACACCCCACTACCCGTATCGCGCCTGCCACACTCCCGAATACGCAGACCGCCAGCTTGCTATGCGCCCAACGACACCGATCCCTCCCCCTCGACACGACCAGCCAGCATGGACATAAGCCACATTCCCACCATGGACTCGACGCGCTACAGCAACCGCCGCATAAACAGCGTCCAGACCCGCGAACGTCTCCAGCGACACAGCTCAGCGGCCTCCTCACGTGCGAGCAGGCGCCCCGTCTCCGCACAAGATGCGTACCTCTATGCCCTCCGCGTGGGCTACCTCCATTACCTGCTGCAGCCCCGGCAGAAGCGCATACAGCATGTGGCCGCACCGAAGCCTGTCCAGCGAATCTCCACCAACACTGCTGCGACTATTATGTCTGAAGTGTCCTCGATTCGGGAATCCAAGAGCACCAAGTTTCCCCATGGCTTCATGGGAGAGCTCGAAAAGCGCATGACAAAGGTGCTGATGGGCACAGAGAAGATGCCCGAGTTCAGGGACCCCAACGTCAAGCGCACATTCGCCGTCTTCCTCAATGCGTTCAAGGAGCCGCAAGCCAGGAGGAACATGGAACAGGACAGGAAGGTGGAGGGTCTGGTTCTGATGTTCTTCTCAAACGCCACAAAAGAGATGGGGAGAGGGAAGGAGCCTGGCGACGACAGCTGGAAGCTCATGGTCGACCGACACCTGGCTCTCTTTATCCGCCTGATCAGCTCAACACTGAGGGATCACGACTGGCAGCGAGACAGGCCAGAACTGCTCCAGCGGCTGCAGAATATGGAGAAAAAGCTTCTGGTGCACGACCAGGATTTGACGGCCGACAGCACCCGGAATGGCGGGCAAGGTGGCACGACAATCGAAGTTCTGGTGGAACGGTCTTATGAGGTCAAAGACATGCCGCTTGTCTTGATTGTCTCGCGCATCTTCTCCGTATCTTACTCAGATGTCCAGGCAGACATCAACAGGTACAAAGACACATGGACAGAGAAGGCAGCGTTGCAGGATCTCAAGACGTATCAGACCAACCTGAGTCTGATGACGAGAAAGACACTCAGCTCGGACGACTTCGACTCAGAAGAGGCATACGAGCACTGGAAGAGCCAGGAAACATCCGAGCTGTCACGCTTAATCCTCGAACTTATGAAAGCAAACCCAGACTTGGCAAAGGGCTCATCGGCAACGGCGCAGATCAGATCACACAACGCTTCAGTTGATCTGGGCTCACGGCAAGGCTCGCATTCTTCTGAAAGTGGAGCATACGGGCTTGACCAGGCGATGGACGGACTCAACATGCGCGACGAGCTCGCAAACGGCGACGAATCGTATACGTTCATTCCATCAGATCCCCGCAGCTACTATCGTGCTATCGTCAAAGAAGCACTTACTTACGATCTGGCTGATGCACAGCAGACTGAGGGAGGCGAGTATATTGGCCTGCTTTCGAAACAGTCACACGACCTGTTGAACGAGGTTGCGCATCGATGGAGACTGACGCTACCTTCTCGATTCATTCTGTACTTGGACGTCATTCGAGAGAAATACTTGGAGCAAGAGCTGGATCTTGATATACTGGACGCCGCATTCAACTATGTTAAGGAGCCCCCGGCGACAGATAAGAAGTCGAACAGGATGAGCATGATGCAGATGCCACCGCCGGACGTGTTATCAGACCGCTCGAAATGGACCATACACGACTTTCTGCTCAACCAACAGATCCTGTCGTCATTGCACGATGCATTGCTGCGAGAACTATTCGAGTTGATGATGTTTGTGTATGACACCAAGGCGCCACCGCTCGGGCCCATTATGTACATCATCACGAGCCACATCTACGAAGACCCTACATTTGACGTGCCCGACGAGGATCTGAATCAGTTCACGGAGCAGCTGCGTCTAGCGCTTCGACGGAAGGCAGGTGACGTGTATGGCGAGATGTTGGCCAAGAATATCCCGGATACCAAGGAGAATTGGGAGTTCTATCATGTAATTGAGCTTGGGCGCGCGGTGGTGAAGCTGTGCGAGAAGATCCAGAAGCGGTATCGCAAGACTCCCGAGGTCATGGGTGTCAGCCCCATGATGTGCTTGGTGGAGGAGATGTTCCCTGCATACGCTACAGATGCGAGAGACATTGTAGCGCGCATTATGGACGTAGCTCACTCCAAGGGGGAAGACATTCCGGTGCAGGATGGCTTCGATCTCTACAAGGAGATGGTCGAGATTCGACGGATACACAGCGATGCTCTACCAAACCAGCCTTTCGCCTTCCAGATCGAGGGACTTTTGCAGGAGTTTGTCTGGCGATGGATCCAGATGACCGACTCGAACCTTATAGGCTGGGTTGATAATGCTTTCAAAGCAGATCAGTTCCAGATCCAGTCACAGAATCCTATTCCCGCTGATGACGAACGGCACAGTGTCTCAGTCGTGGACATCTTCCGGTCTTTCAACCAGAGCATTGAGCAGATCGTGGCATTGAACTGGGACGATGATCTGCAGTACGCCAAGTTCATGACCGCCGTGTCGAAGTCAATCGGTTTAGCTCTGGCTAGGTACTGTGACCTTGTGGAGCAAAAGTTTGCGAGAGAGATGGATCGCTTGACGCCGGAGCAAGAGGCAGCAGCAAGACAAACACGAACACAGCAATGGGCATCAATGGCCAAGGACCTGTACGCGCAGAAAGAGGCGGTTGCGCCATTCAACTTCTATCCCGAGGCAAGTCTCATGTCTCATCCATGAACTTCTGTACTAATTCAATCAGTCGTTGGTCAAGCTTAACAACATTGAATACGCCATGCAGCAGCTCGACAAGCTGGAGCGTGAAATTGGCGTCGATGCATGCGCGGAGGTCATCCACAAGCACTCGCCGCCCCCAACTCAACGCATTCGCAACAACAACTTTGTCTTCACCATTAAGATCATCGAAGCGGAGGATCTGAAGGCGTGCGACATGAACGGCCTCAGCGACCCCTACGTCGTTCTCGGTGACGAGTACCAGAAGCGCCTCGCGAAGACACGAGTGATCTATGGCAACCTTAACCCACGCTGGGATGAGACGATCGACATCACCACGAACGGACCGCTCAACATTGTGGCAACCATCTGGGATTGGGATACTCTCGGTGATCACGATTGCGTCGGTCGGACTTCGCTCAAGCTGGACCCATCGCACTTCAGGGACTACATGCCGCGTGAGTACTGGCTAGATCTCGATACTCAAGGTCGCTTGTTGCTGCGAGTGAGCATGGAGGGTGAACGAGACGACATCCAGTTCTACTTTGGCAAGTCGTTCAGAACACTTAAGAGGACTGAGCGAGACATGACGCGGAAGATCACGGATAAGGTAGATACTATCCCCTGTTCTGCATCGCATCTACTGACCGTACTAGCTATCGTCCTTCATCAATCACACCCTGTCTCGACGAACATTGAAGGCGTTACTCAATCGCGGAATTTCAGTAACGTCAGTCACCAACTACTTCAGAGCAGCTCGACCGCAGTCCGTCATCCAGGGTCCCACCCAGCAGGACGTCACACAAGCGCTCGATCCGCTGTTTAGGTACTTCGACGAGAATTTCGCTATCATGAAGCAGACCCTCACAGATGCGGCGATGATCATGGTCATGACACGCCTGTGGAAAGAAGCATTGGCAACGATAGAGTCACTGCTAGTTCCGCCACTCTCCGACAAGCTGTCCCAGCAACGCCCACTTACACAGCAAGAGCTCGACATTGTCTTCAAATGGCTGAAGCTGCTCTTTGACTTCTTCCACGCTGCTGACGAAGATGGCAATGTCGAAGGTGTACCTATGGACGTTCTCAAGTCCCCCAAGTACCACGAGCTTCAGAACCTCAACTTTTTCTACTTCGAGTCGACAGAAGACCTGATCCGCACCAGCGAAGCTATGGCCGGCGCAAGCGCACGCAGGCAACAGGAGACAGCAGCCAGGCTGAACAGACAATCTGCGCCGCCCGCCATGGGCCACCAGTTCGGCGGTGCTGCCGGGCTTGTGGGTATGCCAACTCGTAAGCACAAGACGATCATGCTGAGTCGGAACTTGGGCACGATGAAGAAGGCGAAGGAAGAGAAGAGGAAGGAAGCGCAGGCCGAGCCAAACGATGATATGATCCTGAGAATACTGCGAATGAGACCTGAGGCAGAACGGTACCTGAAGGATCGCAGCAGGCAGAAGGTGCGTTTCATCACATCATGGACCTCGATATGCATACTAACAGCTTCTGTAGGAGCGACTTGCCGCTGCGCAGGCCGCAGAGATGATTGTACGACAGAGCTTGAATGCTGGCGGCGGCCGCATGACGGGTCTCGGTATGGGTCGCGGGCGATAGGACGTCTAGGGCCATGTTTGAGTAGACCTTTTCCTTGCGCACGATACCTCTGCATTGTTATGTCCGGCATGGCGTTGTCCCAGGTAGTATCTAATAATAATACCTACCAACCAGACAACCTATTCTATTTCATCAGCGCTGCGAATCCTCGACAAGACGAGGCTCGCAGCCAGAGGTCTTGGAGAATAGGAGGCTTTCAGTGTTGATTTTCCTGCCCCTTACAACCCAATGAATCCTCTGATGACCACATTCGTCCACTGCATCGTATTTGCGAAACTGGCGCAGCGAGCATCCCATAGAGCTCAGTCACTCTGCGCTATGCAATGCATTGCTCATCCACATCTAGCTGAGACTCGTTCGTCTCAGCCGAAGCCCGAATGTAGGACCTACAAAACTCACCCGTCTGAGCACAGAAGATGCTCTATCTCACACCGTTGAATGGTTTCTCTTCCCATCAGCCTCTTTGCTTTCTGCGTTCCTATAGTGACGAAATTGCACTAGCTCACGTGGACGGTGAAGAGGTGTTGAATGTCCTCGGCTCAATACTGCGGTGAGGTCATCGCACCGTTGTTTGAATGTGCTTTCGTGGATTACAAAAAGTGCCTAGGACTCTGCGTCGACTCGTCATATTGCTCACTCGGCGGTGTGCATTCCCGTCGTGGCTTCCTCGTTCAGCTTGCCGTGATGTTGCCGGGCTTCATTCTTACACAGCTGTATAACAATGTCCCTCTTCTCGAATCTCTTTCTGTCCTCAACCGGACTCCTTTGCCTCCGCTTCGCTAGTTACGAGAACCCACTATCAAAACTATTCTCACAGACACTTGCGAACTTCGCTTGATTCTGCCCAGGCACTGACCCCACCTCACCTCGCTGTTGTCGCCATTTGACACTCACGACAATTTCCATCATCGCCATCGATTCAAGCGTTCGGGAGTCAAGTCATTTCCAACGAGATCACTGCATTCATCACCACAATGTCAACCAACACCAATTCGACTGCTCCCAAGCTTCCTGCGCGTATCGAAATCGACAAAGCTCTGTTGAATAGCGTATTCACCGTTCACATCCCTCCGGACATGTGAGCCGCATTTGAGCACCTGCATGATATGATCGCACGTCGGGAAGAATTGGAGGAAGCAGAACAAGAATGATTTTGAAGACGAGAAGCACGCTCACGACACTGTCATCGTTCGCAACATGTGCCGACCAACCCTACCCAGATTCCTAGGGCGGATCGTGTCCAGTACGACGACGAAGGCGAGGAAGAGACTAGGCCTTGCCTTCGGTGAGTGGTTGTGAAGGTCTTGTACCCTAAATGGACCTTTCTGACCATTTATAGTAGTTGAATGCCTGATCAGATACCTTCCAGTCTGACACTCTACCGTGGAAGGGGTGCTCCGTACATTTCGAGAGGCACCAATACGAGGGAGCACTACAATGATACGCTCGTAAATGCGTAGAACCAGGTCAGGCAGAGTCAAGACAATCATTCGGCCATGGTCAAGCAGATCTTTGAGAGCAATCAGGCTTTACTTATCCCTAACGACAACAGAACGAAGCAAGCTCTTGCAGAGGCGCGGAGGCAGGTCGAGCAGGCGCAAGCATGCGCAGCCACTGTCGTTAGATCAGCTCTTATCACACTATTATCAATGCTGGTAAACACGTGCTGAAACCACTTCATCTGACACAGTGATATGAAGCAGATATTGCACCGGGGTTCACGACTGCCGGCAGAGCTGTGAGTGGTCAATTCACACGTGTGTACCTTGCAGAAAGTCTACCAGTCTGTCACTTCTGTCGAACCACGCATATGCAGGCACATAGGAACCTCCACTTAGTCATGACATGTAATCTTCGTGGTGCTGCGCGAGACTGAAGGAGTGTCAAATCATTTTCGCCACGATCAATTCTCGCTATCGCTATCGTTGCACCCTCAACAACCTTTGCCAATGATGTTCACCATTTCGATACTCCCAACAGCTCCTCATTCTCGCTCTATTCTAATACCACAACCTCGAATCGCGTCAAGCCGTCCGCTAGCAGCTCCACTGAGATCCTGCTCAAACAGAGAACAGACTACAAGATGTCAGATGGTGAGATGGGTCCATGAGTATGATGAGGGACGGATAAGTCTTGAGAGCAAAAACAACCTGGCGGACAATCGTAAGAATCAGAGGATGTGACAGGGTTGAAGAGGCACGCGAATTGACAGTGACTGCCTCCCAATCTGGCGAGACTATAGCTTTATTAACCGTATTGTTTCACATCGCGTGGCAAGGACCTAGACCATGATCTGCTGCCCTAACCATCACTTGCCTAGCAATTCTCGTAGATTGACTCCGCATCCAAGGCAGGGCACCCGGAAATTTAGCCATCCCTCGCAAAGAGCGGACTGGGCAAGAACTCAGCTCGTTCTGCGATCGGTTCCACATCCACGCTGAAGAGGAGAAAGTCCTCGAGCGAGTCCGAAGAGCCAGGTTTGCCTGGTGTGCGGCATCTGAAGATAGCTACACGAGGAGACGATACTGCGAACGACTCAACCACATTGCACGCGATTGCCCCTAGCCGAAGAACTGGAGCAAGCACCGCTGCAGTCAGTGCAAGAAGTATGTCCATCCACGTGTTGTATGTGATGCAGCGTCTCCGCGGACATTTCGATGCTGTATTGACTAGCATTGTACAGCAACTAGGAGCGTGCCTGAAGACGGTACTGCAGGCACGCCTTTCATAGCGCATGTCGAGAAGGAGACAGATCACAGCGGCGCTGTTTTGCAGATGGCTCACTCCCAATCGATCACCTGCCAGCTTCTGTACAAAAATGCCTCCTTCGAAGAGCTTAGGTTAGTGGACTAACAGCAGAAGCGATGGTTCTCCGGGAAATTTTCCTGACAAGGAGAATTTTGCTGTCTGATCGCGGCAGACAGATGTGACACGCTCGGATAGGATTATGTTGTGATACAGCGAGGACAAGACCCAAGGACGCAATTGATAAGAATTGATAAGGGGCCTGCGAAACGATACAATGAATGGCCGTACGATTAGACAACCATGAGATGTAACATACGAAAGAGTTCATTGCGGATTCGACCGGTGGTATTTACATATAGCTTATTTGAGCATCATCCTCTACCATCCATCACCGGGCTTCCTGGCCTGCATTCTGTTAGCAGAGTTCCTCAAGCTCTCCGAGGTTTTACTCACCAGCACAGCGCCCTTTCCACCGAGCTCAGCCTCCAGACCATCAGGGTATGTCTTTGGCGCACTGATCTTATCCGGGTAGACCTGGTTGACCGCGACACACAGCCCAACAACAGTCACAACAAATGTGCCGAACAAAACACCGCCCCATCCGGGGGTAAAGTGGTTGTAGTCATGCAGCGAGACGGCGCCCAGGATATCGTGGTCCTCGTGGCAGGGCTCGCCGTAGTTGCGGCGGTCCTGCTTGTCCCACCAATCGGCGTACGGATCGCGGTTGCTGCGCTTCTCGAGGGGAGGGTTGATGTAGCCGCCGTTCTGCAGCGGGTCGGCCAGCTCGGCGCGCTCAGCGGCGGTCAGGGCAGTGCGGCGCTGGGTGAAGTGTGGGATTGCGGTGGAGCGCAGGGCGGCGCGGGGGAGCGGACGGGCCGCGACGATGCGCCGGGAGAGCATACTGGACGTGTCAGCAGCTGGAAGAGAGCAATTGGGCGGGTAGCGTACGTGGGCGGCGTGGGACGGGCGGATGTGTAATTGCTGGTCGACGTGAGGTTCGCGATGTCGAAGCCCGGAGTTCGTGATGCTTGGCGCGCTATGCCGCTTTGGGTGAGCTTGCAATGATGGTGTTGAAGTACATTGCCAGAGAATGTGATGCTCTGAACTCGAATGTTGAATTGGATATCATTTGTATCGTAACGCTATTTGAGATTGGATCTTGTCCTGCAACATTAAACATCACGTTCGTCTGAAAGCCGCCTGTTCGTGAAGCAGCTGTACATGTGCTTATCTGAACACAAGTGTCCACACTCTATTGCAGCAGTACATCACTTCGACTGCATGCATCGTATCGTTCTTACATTTCTCAGAGGAGTGCCTTTCTGTAGCGTGCGCCTGTCAACTGTCTGGGCTGTGACTTGTCTCCGTGATGTAACTAAGTCGAGCGGCGCGCTAGCTGCGCGAACCAATCTTTTTGGGCTGGCTCCGACGAACACGACTTTTGATCCTCACAACACGAACGCCCGCACGCCGCTGCAGCCTCGCCGCGCATAGCTATTGCAGATCTGAAAACGGCAGCATCGTCAGCGGACCTGATAGCATATCTGGACGGATTTTCGAGGGGATACATGTTGGTTTGAGCGTGCGCCGGGTGGTCTGGCTCCCTCTCTCCGAGGCAGCATCCCTCTGAATGGAACAAGGCACGCCTGCCGACCGCAACGACGTGATCCCCCACCACGACTCCAGCGCCGCCGACAGCGAGCACGCCGCCGCGAATGGCGACACCACGACGGTCACGGTGCCGGTCAAGGAGGAAGGCGTGATCAAGGACGATGAAGTCGACGATGGTGGCGTCATGCGGCCGGCGAAGCGGCGGAAGGTCGACGACTCGTCCACGTCGCGCTCCACGTCGCGCGCCGCATCGCCGCCGTGGAAGTCGTTCAGCGCCGACGGGCCCACGACCGTCTTCGAGAACGGCGTGCGCAAGTCGTCGCGCGTGAACCGCGAGGCCGCCCCGCCGACGCCCGAGCCGCCGCGACGAGCGAGGCACACGCACACGCACCCGCACACGCACACGACCAAGCCGCAGACGAACGGGACCCCGAAGGCTGCCGCGAAGAAGGGCCTGTCCAGCAGCGGCGTCAAGAAGGGGACACCCGCCGCCGTCAAGAAGACGCCCGCCCCCGCGTTGAGCACGCCCGCCTCGCGCAAATCCGAGCGTCAGCGCAGGCCGGCCGCGCTCTCACGTCCCACGCCGCCCACATCGCCGGTGCGCACGTCGCCAGAGAGGAAGCGCGGCGGGCGGACACGGCGTGGGCCCCTCGACGATGCCGCCGCCGCCGCCGCCGCCGCCGAGACCAGCGGACACGACCCTGACGGCGGCCTGTACGCCGAGTCTCTCGACCCCTCGGCCCTGGCGCCACGGCTGCATCTCAAGCTGCGCAAGCTCGACCCCCCGAAACGCCATCCTCTGCACGCTCCTCCCGCATCCAAGTTCGGCTCGCTCGAAGCCTTCCTCGCGCAAGACGATCCGCTCGAAGGAGAGGAGGCGCAGCGCATAACAGACGAGAAGGCGGAAGAAGAGGCACAGCGGCGACTGCGCATCGAGGACGCAGCCGAGAGCGGTGTGCTGAGCCAGGCCGTCTGCAGCGTCTTCGCCCCCGAGCCTGCGCCCGAGCCGCCGCAGCAGTATGGTCACTGGGACTACGTCACTGCGCACGCCCTGCACTTTGGACGCCTGCTCGCAGACGAGAAGAAGAATCACCGCCGGCTAGCCAAAATCCTCGCCCGCGAGGCACAAGACAAATGGGCCGTCAAGTACAAGCGCAAGAGCAAGGACGAGCTCGACCAGGAGGAGATCGACCGCCAGATCACGCGCTACAAGCAGCTTGTCAAGGACGTCAAGGACGCCTGGGCTCTCGTCAGAGTGGACATCGACAAGGAGCGCGTCGCCAAGTACGAGGAGGAGCAGCTGCAGCTCGGACACAAGGCCATGGACGACATGTTCAACCAGGCGCAGGAGATCCTGGGCAGAGGAGGAGCTGCAGACTCGGCGTCGTACTACAGCGAAGACCGCGAATTCGAAGACGAGATGGCCGAGCTGGCTAGCGATGCGTCAGACACCTCCAGGGTCCGCAACGACGACGACGTCATGTCCTCGAGCGACGACAGCGAAGAGGACAACACTGCCGAAGACGATGATGCCAATCTCACCGCCGAGCAGCTACGCGCCAAGTACGAACAGTTGCCCGATCTTCCCGACAGCTCCAGCGAGGAAGAGTCGGAAGAGGAGCGCAGTGAGGATGACGAAGGCACTCCTGCGCCTACACCGGACCCAGATCTGGAGATGGAGGACTCTGAAGTCATCAACGCCAATGGCTGGCACGCCGACGAAGAGGACCATGAGGGCAAGCCTGACTTCATCAATCCAGCCAATGTCGAGCTAGAGCAGGTTGACGATGCATTGCTGGACTCGGACGACGACCGTTCAGGATCTGGTTCTGGCAGCGAGGAGTGGCCCAGCGACGACTCGGAAGACGAAGATGAGGACGCAGAACATGGGACGGGGGCTAGTGACCACGGCTCAGACGAGGAGGACTCAGAAGACGATATTGGTCTGATGGGCTTCTTGGGTGCCAGTGATATCAAGAAGCTTAAGGCAGCCGCGAGGACGTCCATCGAGGAAACAACAGACGATCTGGTCGGCGAAGAGCCGGAAACTCTCGAGGTTCACACTAATGGTGTCAATGGCCATGCTGAAGAAGCTCATACAAATGGGGATGTTTCCAAGCCTATCGAGGAGGAGGATGACATCATCATGGAAGCCGAGGAAGAGGCGGACAACGTCGAACAAGTCGACCCTGCACGCAAGTCCCGCGAGACGTCGCAGCCACCACGCGCAGAAATCCCACCTCTCCTGCGCGGCACCCTCCGTGAGTATCAGCATGGCGGACTCGACTGGCTTTCAAACCTTTACGATACGGAGACGAACGGCATCCTGGCCGACGAGATGGGTCTCGGCAAGACGATTCAGACCATCTCGCTGCTCGCCTATATTGCATGCTTCCGAAATGTCTGGGGCCCTCATCTGGTCGTCGTACCGACAAGTGTCATGCTCAACTGGGAGATGGAGTTCAAGAAGTTTTTGCCTGGTTTCAAGATTCTCACCTACTACGGCGACATCAACGAGCGCAAGCGGAAACGCATGGGCTGGCGCAACACCGGCAAGGATATGTACAACGTCGTCATCACCTCGTACCAGCTCATTCTCCAGGACGCTGCTGCTTTCAAGATGCGAGCCTGGCACTACCTGATCCTGGACGAAGCCCACAACATCAAGAACTTCAAGTCACAGCGATGGCAGACCATGCTCACCCTGCGGACGGAGCGACGACTGTTGCTGACGGGCACGCCTCTGCAGAACAACATCGACGAGCTGTGGTCGCTGCTGTATTTCTTGATGCCCGCAGGATTCGCCGGCGAAGGCCGGATTGCCAATCTCGAAGAGTTCACGCTGGCTCTGAAGAACCCCACCTCGCAGATTCTGGACCAGGGCCGACAGCAATTGGACGCTGAGGCACAGAAGATCGTTGCGAGACTGCACGAGGTGTTGCGGCCGTACTTGCTCCGCAGATTGAAGTCGGAGGTGGAGAAGCAGATGCCTGGCAAGTATGAGCACGTGGTATATTGCAAGCTCTCGAAGCGCCAGCGCCAGCTCTACGACGGCTTCATGGGTCGCGCAGACACAAAGCAGATTCTCTCGTCCGGCAATTACATGTCCATCATCAACTGCCTGATGTCACTGCGCAAGGTCTGCAATCACCCAGATCTGTTCGAGACGCGTGCAATCGTCACGTCGATGGCGATGCCCAAGTCTGTCGCTGCGGAGTTTGAGATCAAGGATCTGCTGATTCGAAAGCGTCTCAACGAGGGCTTGGAGGAGAAGCAGGTCAATCTCGACGCGCTCAACCTGGTCTTCGCTCGGCGAGAGCAGACTCAATTGCGACATGCGCGGCGCTCCCAGCAGATCCGCGCAACCAGACCGTTGGAAGACCTCATTGAGCGACAAACCCGCCGCATCAACAAGCCCGCTCCGCCGGGTGCGTCCTCGCTTCAGACGACGATGTCAGCATTGGCGCGCCGTGAGCAGGTGTCAGTCCGTGATCATCTTCAGAGATGCCTGACCCTCACTCGAGCCAGAACGCAATTTCTCCCCGTCTACGGAAAAGAAGTCATCGACGCGGTCACCGTGGACTGGCACGCATTTACGTTTGGCCCTCGACGAGCCGGTATCAAAATTCTCAAACCCAAGCCGCCGATGATAAATCCCTACTATCCGATGCAGCACACGCTGCAGCCCCAGCCTATGCCAGCGTATGCAGCGCTTCCGCCGGCTCCGCCGAATCACCAGTTCGGGCAATCGACAACCATCATTCCGCCAAAGCAGGACGAGCAGCAGTACGACATCATCCGGAGGTACCATGGTGACCTCGGGTTCAGGGCCCCCAAGTCCACACGAGCTGCGAATGAGTGGTGCACCGAGCAAGTGACGCACTTCTTCGACATGATCCCTACTCTTGAACAGCGCGCAGAGGCCCTGCAACCTCTGATCGCCCAGTTCACCTGTGTGACTCCGGCGGTCGCTGCGGAAGAGCTAGCCCCTCTGACATTGTCGAAACGTGGCGTGCAGCTTATTAGAGCCTCAGAGATGGCTCACCAGCGTGACCCCTTCCACGACGCTCGCATGCGCCAGTCCATCGCCTTCCCTGACAAGCGCCTCTTGCAGTACGACTGCGGCAAACTGCAACGACTAGCAACCCTGCTTCGAGACCTCCAATCCGGCGGCCACCGTGTCTTGATCTTCACCCAGATGACCAAAGTGCTTGACATTCTGGAGCAGTTCCTCAACATCCACGGCCACCGGTACCTGCGCCTCGACGGGTCCACGAAAGTCGAGCAGCGCCAGATCCTCACCGACCGCTTCAACACCGACACCAGCATCCTCGCGTTCATACTGTCGTCGCGCTCTGGCGGCCTCGGCATCAACCTCACGGGCGCTGACACCGTCATCTTCTACGACCTCGACTGGAACCCAGCCATGGACAAGCAGTGCCAGGACCGCGCCCACCGCATCGGCCAGACGCGCGACGTGCACATCTACAAATTTGTCAGCGAGTACACCATCGAAGCCAACATTTTGCGCAAGTCCAATCAGAAACGCCTGCTCGACGATGTCATCATCCAGAAGGGTGACTTTACAACCGACACGTTCAACAAAGTAACCTGGCGCGACGCCCTCGACGACGCTGTGGACACGTCTGATGAGGCTGGTGCAGCCATGGATCGCGTGCTAGGCGAACGCGCAGGCATACTGGGCGATGCGCGCGTCATGAACACGGTGGAAGACACCGAGGACCGCAACGCGGCATCGATTGCGCAGAAGGAGATTGTCGACGAGATCCACGACGACCAGGTCGACTTTAACGAGTCCAGTAACGCGACGCGGGCGGCGTCAGAGGCTGTGGCCGCTGCGGAAGCGGAGCTGGAGGGCCTGGTCGAGAAGAGACACGTCGATGAGTATATGCTGAGCCTGTATCGCGAGGAATTTGGCAAAGAGCCTTACAAGCCGCCAACGGACCGGCAGAAGCGAAACCGCAAGGGCCAGGATCCGCATGTGCGGCAGAGGAAGAAGAAATATTGATTGAGATGATGTAATGAGGGATGATTGTATTAGTAGACTGTATACAAGATCAGCGTCCATGCGCTGTACTGCTCAACTACTTTTCGACTTCGAGAGCTCCATGCGCAAGGTGATGTTCGATGTCGCTGACTTCCTCTACAGTACATTCCTTGTCGTTACCAACTCTTTTGCGAAAGACATCACTTCGTCAGCTCGATGCCACTTCATCCTCGAGTTCCTAACCGCCTTGACTGACGAGGTTCGCTTCATTTGGTAGTCAATGACCATGCCGTCTGCGTTGAACGAAGGCAAGTATGCTGTTTGGTTGTCAACTCTTTAGGTCCCAGTCTCGCTTTCCATGGCTGACAGCCTCCAAGGTTGACTGGTTTCGGGCTTTTGGCTTCTATCAGCAAACCGAGCCTTGCAATATCGCTGGTAATGATACCATCTGCTGCGTACTGAGGAGTTTCACAGTCGTGACCGGAGATCAGGTGATCTGAGCCGATCAGAGCGTGGAAAGAAAGATGGTGCCGATCGCATGCCACTTCTTATCTCGAAATGGGTCTGCCCGCTCGTCCGTGTTCGTTATTGCCCGTACGGCTTCGATCACCGGTACATGTCGTAGGGTCCTCGAATACCCATACAAAGCGTTCCAATACGTTGTGCCGCCACAAGGCTTTACGGTCAGCCTTTTCTTGCTTCAAGGTCGTGTTGCTGGTATTTGGTTGCAGCGGAACGATCATGGCGGTAATCACGGCGTC
Organism: Phoma herbarum; assembly: GCA_001599375.1. Lineage (NCBI taxonomy): Eukaryota > Fungi > Ascomycota > Dothideomycetes > Pleosporales > Didymellaceae > Phoma > Phoma herbarum. The sequence goes on along the minus strand of BCGR01000018.1, from coordinate 683,583 downwards.
ATCCGTGCCAGCGACTGCGTGCCACAGCAGGTACATGTGTCCGAGATGCGGTGGACTGAACCTTCAGCCGAAGACGATGCGTATCAGTGAGAAACAGAAAGTTTGCTCGTTTTCCGAATTGCGAAAATGAAAGAAGTGAACGTCGAGGACGCAGTCAGCATGCGCTAATTGACGACTCGGGTCCTGCAACTACATTCCGTAGTATCCGTTATGTTGTTGGGGCACCATCTGCAGCCGATTTCTAGTCCTGGTGCGCTTTATAGGAGCACAGGCAGGAATTCGACCGGGCTTGTCACCTCGCAGGTACTCTGCCTCATTCTCACTGCCCTCAGCACCGTTCTGCAGTCCCTCATCTTCTCCTCATGCAAGCGGTAGTACTTGCATATCTTACTCTTTTCCAACCAAAAACTTTCACCCGGAGTCTTCTCCAACGCAATCTGGACAGCAAACTACGTTTCCATATTACTCATCTGTTAGGCTTTTGGAAGAGCTTCTGGTTTTAATTTCACTTCTGGTCGCATTAGCAACATCGACCATCAGGTCTTGAGGCGAAGAGCCTCCGCCTACGTTCTGGTAGGCGTGTGAGATGGGCTCGAGGGGCAGGATTTACGGCTGCACATTTATGCGCAGGAAGAATGAACCAGTTGCTGCATTCTGTAAGAGTAACGTAACTAGGGCGTTGGCTAAATTCAGCGGATTGACGAGGAATCGTGCGCAAAGTGAAAGTACTGTCTTCTTGATCGCGCTTGGATGAATGAGGCAGCTGCGGCCGATGAATCGGACCTACAACTTGAACATGTCAGGGTCCACATGAGGCAGGACGGAAAGATTCGTCTGTGCTTCTCGATCATTATTTTGGAGCCTTAAAGGAGTCAGTGACAGTGCACTGTAGCCATCTGAAAGGATTGAAAGAGCAATGGAGCGGACGTACCGGCAATAGAAGTGCCTCGAACGCTGTCGAAGCAAGCGCTTCCCGATGGTGAAGATGCGCATAGAGGCGCCAGAGCCGACTTGAAGCGTGACTATCGACTCTCCAGGTTTACCTGTAACCACTGGCATATATCGTGCACGGCATGGCATGCTACACGCGGTCTGTGAGGTAGAGATTGTCAAGTGAGTATATAAAGTGAGCGTGTAAGATAAGTAAGGGTTGTGGAGTGGAGGAAGAGGACGTTTGTAGCTCCGTGTGGATTGATGCAATAGATCTAGGCTACTACAAGTCCACATGAGCGAGCATTTGCCTTCCAGAGGCTCGTGCGGTCGTCAACTAGTATACTGGCAAAGGTCAGCTGAAACTCGTAAATGCCAATGTTGGCTACACTTGCCATAGATGAAGTCCTCATTTGCCATGTCAGTCTTGTCTGAGAACCCGTTCTCCTGCTCTTGACGCTGCACATCACAGCCTTCTAGCTTGGCCCCCTTCGCGATGTTCCTTTCACTTTTTTTCAACATCGACTCGTCCAGCCTGACCGCCGACTTGCCGACTTCCTCTCTGCGCTTCGCGTGTTTCTTGTTTAGAAATGCAAGATACACCGGGATGAGCAGCGATAGAACACTGGTCAAAATGAACATAATAAGGTTGGCAATCAGCCCAGGGCGATACTCGGGTGCATCGTCGACGGAGTAGAGGAGAGGGCCGATGACGTTGCCAGTGCACATACCAACGAACACCATCGCTGAAGTGCACTTCTTCTTCGTATCTCCAGCGGTGTTCTGAACGTGCCAGGTGTAGTAAAGGGGTGTAATGGCAGCCAAACATGACACTAAGTAGTAGCCGAAGAGCAGAATACCCTTGTGTTTCCGGGGAACTGTCAGCATCAGGACCGTGCCAACAGCCGGTAAGATAGAGACAAGCGCTATAGCCAGGCCTTTGCGCTTGAATCTTGTCGCGCCCCAGCTGGAGCCCAGGATCGAGACGATTTGGATTGCGCCGAAGGGGATGTTGAACAGAATTGCTTCAAAGTTTGTGTACCCGAAGTCCTTCACGATCAGGCTCCCAAAGCTGGAGATACCGCCACTGGCGATGCTAGGACTGTTAATGACCATTCTGTCCGTATACTTCAATAGACTCACGAGATGGCGACGATGGCGACGAACCAGCACCAGGTCTTCAAATCGGTGAACGTCTCCCAGACCTGGTCCCACTTCCACTTGCCGGACTGGATGCCCATCTGGTTCGCTCGCAGCCTCTCGACAGCGATGACCCGTTCACGTTCGCTCAAATACTTGGCTTTCATCGGAGAGTCCGGCATAAAGACCAACACCACAAAAGCGTACGCCACGGTCAGCACACCACAGAACAAGAAGATGATCTGGTACTTGTACATGGCATCGCTGTCGATGTGCCCAAGTCCGTAGGTGAACAAGCTGCCAACAACGAATGTCACGCCATTCATTGCATTCCAGGATGCTGTGCGCATAGTCTGTTCAGACCGGCGCCACCACATTGTGGTTGTAGCAACGCAAGCTGGGGCGATCATCGCCTCGAAGCTGCCAAGCAGAAATCTAAGCCCTAGCAAGCTCTTGAAATCGGTGCATGCTGCCATGATCGCGAGGCTGCTACCCCAGCAGAAGATCGCTACAGCAATGACTTTTCCTGTGGGAAATTTGACAAGCAGAAATGCGGCGAGTGGTTGCATCACCAACTGGGCTAAATACAGGATCGAGCCTAGCCAGGAGTACTGCTTGCCAACAAGGCCTGCGTCTTTCGTGATGCCGAAGATGGAGACATATGATAGGGAGGATTTGTCAAGCTGGCAAATATTAGCTGATCAGAGTCCAGCAATTATTGACTGCACGCACCTGCTGGAAGAAGTAGGCGCCTAGGAGGAGAGGAAGGACCCTGAAATCAATGCGCCTTAATACCGCGCGCTCTTCTTCAAACGTGAATGCCGCATCTTCAACATGCGCACCTGCGAGCCACCTGGCAGCAGTGTCGACGTCTTTGTTGTGGTTGACTGTTACCGTTGTCGTTCGCTCGACGTGAGTGATGGCGTCTTTGGCGTCGTGGGTCATCATCTCCGCGGAAGAGGGGTACTAGTCGCGACTGCTCCAACCCCGGATCCTCCTGCAATATATCATCATCCTTAACTCTGCTTCCATCCCTTGAGTCACGTCTTAACTGCGCACCGGGCTACGAGACGTGCTTCCTGGATATTGACATCCGGCTCGGGCGTGACGATGCTCGATTCCCACGAATTGGTGCGCTCAGAAGGGCTTTAGCCAAACTCGGCACCGCGCTGAATGCATCCTGCAGAGCAACCTTCCCCGCGCAACCTCATGCCAACAGCTGATCATGGCTGGGCATCCCCCATGGGGCTGCAGCATTGGCGACCAGCTGCCAGGGTCGATCCTGTCGGTTTAGGGTATCTCGGCATACTATAGCCCGAATGTGGCGGAGGAGGATTCGACCGATGCCCATAAATGGAGCATGTCCTTTCTTTATGCTCTGCCTTACATCTTGGGCAAGACTGAGCTTCCAACACCAAGCAGCAAGCTCGCATCATCTTACATCAACGACACCATGGGAGACGCACAGCCGAAGCAGAAGAGATATGCCCTTGTTGGCACTGGCGGACGCTCGAGCTTCTTCTACTCAGCTATTGCAACGACCTATAAGGCGACTTCCAGACTCGTGGCATTCTGCGATACCAACCAGACACGGCTTGACTTCGCCAATGAGCAGCTGCAACTGTTGGGTCATGCCAAGGTTCCGACTTACAAAGCGAAGGACTTTGACCGCATGATTGAGGAGAGCAAACCAGACGAAGTGATTGTGACCACCGTCGATCGCACGCACAACATCTACATTGTACGAGCACTTGAGCTTGGTTGCAATGTGGTCACAGAGAAGCCTATGACTATTGATGCCCCACGGTGTCGGGAGATCTTCGATGCTGTCGAACGCACCGGGAACAAGGTAGCTTTATACCCGTAAGCAGCGTTGGAATACTTCTCACAGAAATTTAAGATTCGCGTCACATTTAACTACCGCTACGCTCCGCACAACACGAAAGTGTGGGAGTTGCTACGCTCTGGTGCGATCGGAACAGTGACGAGCATTCACTTCGAATGGATGTTGAATACATCGCATGGCGCCGACTACTTCCGACGCTGGCACCGCGACAAGCGCAACGCCGGAGGCCTCCTAGTGCATAAGTCGACGCATCACTTCGATCTCGTCAACTTTTGGCTCAACTCACGGCCAAAGACCGTCTACGCTCGGGGAGACTTGAAATTCTACGGCCGAGAAAATGCTGAGATGCGTGGTGTGACTGAATTCTACGCCAGAGCACACGGCAGCGATGCCGCAAAGTCCGATCCTTTCGCATTGCACATGGATACCAACGATAAGCTCAAGAAGATGTACCTCGATGCAGAGCATGAGGACAGCTATTACCGAGACCAGAGTGTATTCGGTGACGGCATCTCAATCGAAGACACCATGAGTGTGCTGACAGTCTACGAGAATGGTGCAGTATTGACGTACTCTCTCACAGCATATGCGCCCTGGGAGGGCTTCAGAGTATCGTTCAACGGCACTGGCGGTCGACTAGAGATGGAAGTTGTGGAGAACAGCTACGTCAACAGCGGCGGTGACCAATCGCTCGAAGGCTCACTCGAGAGCCGCACCATCACATTGAGGAAGTTATTTGAGAAGCCGATCGATGTCAAGATTCCAACCAGTGTCGGCGCACACGGTGGTGGTGATGAGGTCCTCCTTGCGGACCTGTTTGGTGAGCAGGGAGCCGAGATCGATCAGGACATGCGGGCTGCCACTCATGTCGACGGAGCGCTTTCGATCTTGACCGGCATCTGTGCGAACAAGTCGATGGCTAGCGGGCAAGTGGTGAGCGTGCGCGATGTGTTCACGTTGTAACTTTAGCGTTGTACACAAAGCAATGACGTGTTTGTTACGTGCGGCTGCTATGCCTCCGAGCTAGGAAAACATGAAGTGAAGCAGGCTAAGCCCCCCCCCCTCTTGCTCTTCTCCACACATTGCTGTGTTCTCAACGACCGTAGTCATTACCCGTGCTCCTGAATTAAAAGCCCCCCGCAAAGTACCTCAACTTATCTGCGATAGAAGCGGCGGTACAGTCGCTATAGTGGAAATGACTGTCTGTGCGGATACGATAGGTCTTTGTAGGGTCTCTGCTGCCGATGTAGTTGCATCCGAGGGAGGATTCAGCCATTAGTATAGCCATAGCTAGGTATAGCAGTTTCATCGCGTGATTGGTACTGCCTCGACAAGATCTTCGTGAGCTGTAGAGACTAAGGATAAATCGAGGTTTACTGTGCGATGTTAAGAGTTCGCAAGCTGGTACCGTAGATAAAATGCGTGTTAACAGGTTTAGCTTTTGCAGATCTATTACCGTTGAAATACCGTGTTGAAGTCGTACGTGGGACGAAGTCCTCTGATACGGATTCTGTTGGTTCTTAGGGATAAGTGCTAGCTCTGGAATAGTAAGGTGATTTATTAGACAAAGTCTAATATACAACTTAAGGTTAGTTTAATAATAGGCGATAGGATTAAGTAGCTATAGTATTAAGGTTAAGATTCTAAGAAGTAACTTAATTAACAAAGTTAAATATAAACTAACGTACCTCACGGGCGAGTCGCCCACCCGGGCGAGTCGCCCACTTTTGCCAAGACCCCACCAGAACACCAACTCTACACTAATGCCTTCACAACTACAACAAATAGATATGTCTAAAGAAGCTTAGATACAGCTTGCGCTACAGGCTCTTTAACAAGACCTTAATCTTTTAGTAAGACGCGCTGCAGCTATCTACAACGCGCCCTAAACTACTCTACGCGACTAACTTGCTAGACAACCTTCACGCGTTAATACTATAGCTAACTTACAGAATCTAACTAATAATAAGGAGCAGGTGATTGTTAAGCACATACTTGACCTAGTTGCGCGAGGATTCCCCTCTCAGCTGCAAGATGTAGCTAATATAGCTAATATTCTGCGCGCTGAGCGCAGAATAGGCTATATTAGGTTAAACTAGGCTAGTATATTTGTTTCGCGTTAGAAGAAGCTTAAAGTAAAGTTTAATCGTAAGTACAACTACAAACAAGCCTTCTGCGAGAATTCTAGGGTTATACAGGGCTAGTTTGGCCTTGTAGCTAACATTAAAGCAAAGTATAGCATCCAGGACAACGACACATACAACTTCAACAAGACAGGCTTCATAATAGGCTAGATCAGCAATAGAGCAGTTGTTACAGCTTCAGGTATGCGAGGACAGCTAAAACAGATCTAGCCAGGCAACTAGGAGTAAGCAATAGTTATCTAGGGCATTAATACTAAAAAATAGGCTATTCTGCTCTTTATTATCTTTAAAGCGCGCAACTATCTGTCTAACTAGTACAAGAACAAAGATCTACCCTAAGACTAGGTAATTAGCATCTCTGCAAACAGCTAGACTACTAACAAGCTTACTTTTAACTAGTTAAAGCACTTTAATGCGCATTTAAAGAGGCGTACTGTTAGCACCTACTATATACTAATTGTTAATAGCTATAAGAGCCACAACTCTGTTTAATTCTAGCAATACTGCAAGAATAACAAGATTGTCTCTATATATATGCCTCTGCACTTATCGCACCTTCTGCAGCCTCTTAATATAGGCTGTTTTGCCCCTCTAAAGAAGGCCTACACACGCTAAGCTAAAAACGCTATACGCAACTAGATTAACTACATTACAAAGCTAGAGTTTCTACTATGCTTTAAAGCAGCTTATAATGCTGCGATTACTGCTAGCAATATACAGAGAGGGTTCTAAGGCGCTAGATTAGTCCTTTTTAACCTAGAACAGGTTATATCAGCCCTTAATATAAGGCTGCGCACTCTATTACTACAACTCCCTGTTAACAAGGACCTCTAGCAGTTGCAAACTCCAAGCAATACCCTAGAATTTAAGTTACAATTAACTCTAATTTAAGACAAGTATAAGAGGCAGTAGGGCAGCTTACCTACTTCTATTCTAAGCGCAATTAAGCACTACGCAAAGAGGAGAGCAATCTTGTCGCATAAGCTTACGCTTGCACAAAAATAGATCTGTAAGCTTAAAGTAGCTGCTAAGGCCACCACACAACATAAATCGCACAAAAGAAAGCAGATCTAGCAAGAAGGGACTCTTATAGTTAAAGAGGGCTAGCAATTAACAGCTTTTAAGGAGTTTAGGGCGCGTAGTAATAGAAAGAGGGCAAAGAGGCAGGTGCGCGCTGAAGTGGGCAAGCCCTCCTAACAACGCTGTGGATAGTGCGGAGAGGGTGGATATAATGCGCAAACATACAAGAACAAAGTAGAAGAGGTCTCTAAGTAATATTATAGCTTATTTTGCTTTGTGCAGCGCTAAAGTGTAGTATTTTAGGCTATAATAGGGTGAGTTTTAGTAGAGTCTTGGCAAAAGTGGGCGACTCGCCTAGGTGGGCAACTCGCCCGTGAGGTACGTTATAAAAGTTGTGTTTCTATATGCTATATACTAAGAGATATGTAGAGTGCTTAGTGCTGTAGGGACTACTAATTATACTAGTTACTAATTGCACTAAGCACTAGTCTTACTAATTATTGCTAAGACTTATCTACTTAGTATTACATAATGTAATCTTAATTAGTTAGAACTTGTTCCTATTCTATTTCTCCTATATGTAATTACCTCTATTAGTAATTCTTGCTGTGCTGCACTAGGGTGTAACTCTTATTATAACTATTTATATTTAGAGGATTGTAATACTATCCCTCTTCTATCTTAGCTTAGTCCCTTAAGCTAATTTATATAACGTTAGCTCTACCTTAGTCTTCTAGTAAGTTATTAATAATGCCTAAACAACTATCCAAGTTAAGTATAGCCTATTACTACTATTTATATAAATTTATTAAATCGTTTAGGGAGACTATAGTCTAAAAACGCTTAATCTATAAAAAGTATAAGTGTGTGTGCAAAGTCTATATTTGCTTAGAGAAGTGCAGCAAGTGTTTAAAGTATAGCTAGCGTTGTAATATATATATAACTTAGAATTTATGCAACTTGTAATAGAGAAAAAGAAGTTGCAAGCGCAAATAAAAGAAAGTTGCAAAGCGCAAAATGAAGCACTTAAAATCTCTAAAAAGGTGTTAGAGAAGTTGCAAGCTGCATGCGCGCGCAAAGAGCAGTTGCGTTAACAAATAGATTTATTAGATTGTTGCGCTAAAGAGGTAATATCTATAAAGAAACAAAGCATAGTAGAGCAAGAGTTAGATAAGAGTACTATAATATTTAATAGTCTGTCTAAGGGTATTATGTTGTTGCCTAGTACTTAGGGTGCCTTTAAGGACCTGCCGCTGGATTACTAGCTTAATCTAAACGTGGCAGTGCCTAATTGGCCTGCTTAATTCCTTTAACATCTGCTAGCAGTTTGTAAGGTATGTGGCTAGTTCCTATATGTTTTCTAAGTCTAGGTATTCTAACTATTTAACTAGGTATTTGTGTTTTGTTCTTTCTTCTATTATATTATTATTTTTTAATTTCCTACTTGTCTTTACTATTAGCTTAATAGTAGAAGTCTTTCTAGATTAGTGTTCTTAGGTTACCTAGTTCTAATAGTAAAATATAGAACACAGGGTGAATCTTTGCAATCTTAGGCAGCTTAAGTTAGTAGTTAACTAGGCTAACTTACTTAGAAATAAAAAATAGTCTAACCTTGACTTTATTTAGTTTTTTGGTTAGTTACTATATATAAGTTTTTATAAGAAGATATATTTTATTCTTTTTCTTTAGCAGAGGCGCTATTTATTGTTTCTTATTAATATAAGAAATACTTCTTTACTAAGCTTTAGCAATATTATTAGGTAATTTCTAGTATACTTCCTTTAGTGCTTTAACTAAGGTACTTGCTATTCTATTCAAATACGATTATCTAATAACCTTTTAAAGAGGTTTAGTTATCTACTATAGTTTATAAAGAATAGCAAATAGCCTATTACTTCTAAAAGCTTATTGTTATATGCAATTTGTGCTATAGGTAGTAGAAAGACCTAGTTGTCTTGCTGCTAATTGTAGTAGATTTAGAGATATATCCCTATTGTCTAGTTCACTCTTTCTGTCTGTCTATCCGTCTGTGGATGATAGGCTGTAGATAGCCTCCTTTTAGTACCTATCGCTGCTAGAAGCGTGGTCTAATAGTTTGATGTGAAGAGCTTATCTCTATCGCTAATAGTTGATTTGGAGATACTATAGTAGTAGATAATCTGGTCCTTGAAGACGTGCGCTAACTGTTCTGCAGTGTAGCTATGTCTAAACAGTATTATCTTAGCGTACTTAGTAAATTAATCTACTACAATAAAGATTGAGTTGTAGTTGTATCCTATTATAGGATCCTTAGAGATTAGTAGCTAGGTAACAAAATCTATTGTGTTGTTTGTCTATAGTGCTGTTGGTAGTTCTATTGCTTGTGCTTCTTTGTACTTAGCGTGCGTGCTATGTTTGTTCTACTACTAGCTTACGCAATTTTTAATAAACTTACTAACTTTGTTTTGCATATTTAGGAACTTGTAATATTTTTTAATAAGTTCTATTATTTGTGTAATACCTAAGTGTCTATAAAGTAGATTATTATAATAATAGCTTATAACTTCTTCTTCTAGGTCCTCTAGTACCTGCGCTAGGATGCTGTTATCTAGCGTAATGCGCATAATCTAGTTAAGCTACTATAATAGTCTACGTAACCTATTATTATTAATTCTAAGAATAGCAAATTTGTTAATTGTTTTCTTGCCTATAAAGTTGTAGTATTAACTAAGCGCATCTACTCCGCTATTCTTTTTTCCTAGTATATATAGAATCTTAAACTTATACTAAGTATTTCTAACTAGCAAACTTGTCATTAGTTTAGAACTTTAGTAGTTGTAAACTATACTAAGTTCTTGTAATCTGTATAAATAGTAAGGTCTAAGCAGCTCTCTGCATAGACTCTCTAGTGTCGCAATAAATTAATAATAGCTATAAGCTTTTTGTTATGCATGTTGTATTGTTCTTCTAGTACTATGAATTTCCCTAAGTAATAGATAATTAGGTGCTATTGTCTATCTTGCTCTTGCGTAATACACGTTTCTAATGCTAAATATAAGATGTCTATTTTTGGGCGTATTAGTTTGCTGCTCTTAAATGTAATTAATATAGAAAGCTTAATACATGCTTACTTAAGTGACTAGAAAGTGTTGTCCTGCGCTTATTTCTACTTAAATAGTGTATTCTTCCACGTAAGTCTTATAAGTAGTAAGGCTTTTAGAGAGTAGTCTTTAATAAAGTATTACTTAAAGTTAATAAACCTAAGAAATTTCTAGAGTCTTATAACTAAGGTAGGTATTAGCTAATCTTTTATAATCTAAAGTTTCTTGTTACTTCTCTTAACTTTATATCTTTCTATAATATAGCTAAGAAGCACTACCTCTTCTTTATGCTATTTGCACTTCTTAGCCTTTAGCCTAAGGTCTACTTTTGCTAAGCAATCTAAGTCTTGTTGCATGTAGACCTTGTATTCTTCTAGCGTCTTACTAAATACTAGAATGTGATTAAGATATACTACTATAATAATATCTAGGTACTCTTATAACACGTTGTTTACAAGCGCCTAATAGACTACTAGTATATTAGTTAGCCTAAATATCATAACTATATACTTAAAGGGACTATAATAGGTTCTAAATACTATCTTCTATTCTTTGCCTTTTTATATATGTATAAGGTTGTACACTCTACATAGATTAATTGTAGTAAAGTACTTTGCTTCTAAGAGTTTGTCTTGTAACTTTAAAATGTTAGGTAGCAGGTAGTAGGTCTTGACTATAATGTTGTTTAATAGTTAATAGTTAATGTAGAGTCTTTAGCTGCTGTCTTACTTGAGCATAAATAGAATAGGGAATTCTGCTAGAGACTTAGATTTTCTAATAAATCTCTCTATGATATTCTCTTTAATATACTTGTAGAGTATTTCTAGTTTCTTCTTAGATAGCTAGTACATTAGCCTAAAGAGTAGTTCTTTTTTTTTCTATAAGTTTAATCTCATAATCTTAAGATTAGTGTTTAGGTAGCGCTTTTGCAGATAACTTTTCTTTAAATATCTAGGCGTATTAGCAATATATATCTAGTATGGCAGGAGGTGCACTCTTAGTCTTCAGAATTGTTGCAGAGGGGCTCTTCTAGTCTGCATAATTAACTGCTTTAACTTAGTATATTTTATGTGTTAAAGAGATATTGTTAATCTTCTGTCGCAGCGAATTAGCCTATGTATACTTTCTAGCCGCAGAGTAGGGTAGATTGATCTATTTTGCTCTGCGACAATAAGGCAATTAGTTCTAATAGAATTAATAGATTACTCTTTAGCGCTTGTAGGCGCTACTCTATAAAAGGCTTTATATCTTTAAACTTGCTACACTTCTTCTTAAGTGCGTGTTGTTTGCATGCAGTGCTTAGACATTCTTCCTAGTTGCTATTATTGTAGTATTTATTAATGATTAACTACATAATATATATCTCTTATAGATCTATAATCCCTAGGAAATGTTTCTTAGTGTGTTTATTCTACAAATGCTTAATGCATTAGATTTATTTGTATGTATACTATGCTTGCGTACACCTGTATAGTTAACTTAGGAACTAGTAGGCTTTAACTTTTTCTATATAATGTGCCTTATATGTGTTATAGTAGTAGTAATTCTACTCTTAATGTGTTGTAAGTTGCGTATATTCTGCTAGTACTCTAAAGTACTGTAGATAAGTTAATCTGTAGGTAATTAATTGAAGTTAGATTTACTGCGGCTAAGAGTATAATAATTATCTAGGTTAAGATCTGCTTGTATTTTATAATTATTGTCCTTCTATTCTTTAAACGCAAGTTTAGCCTATTCTACACAAGTTTTTTTTTAGCTATTAGTAAGCTATTAGTTAAGTTTAGATAGTTCTGCGCTGTTAAACGCTAGGTACGCGCAAGCGCGCATAACTTTATAGTTCTAGTGTTTTCTAGCTTTTTTAAATTCTGCTCTGTTATTATTAGATAGTTCCTAGTCTTGCAACGCTAGTTGCTTATTGCACTCATTATCCTAGTAACAGAGCAAGTAGTTAATTCCTCTAGCTTAGTCTAAGTCCTAGCGCCTTGTGCGCCTTTATTAATCAGTTTCTCTTGTCTTAGGGAGTACCTTGTTAATATTGTTATCTACTTCTATAACCCTAAGCCTATTAGCTAGTACTAGAGTAATAACAAGTAGTAGCTTGTTGTCTATAGTAAAGTACTTATTGCTACACTTAAGAAAGCGTCTATAATATACTTTCCTTATAATGATTATTTTTTCTTTACATTTTATTTTAATAGCGTAGTATTGTTTAGTATTAGTAATAAGTATTTTGTTATAATTGCTGTTAGGGTAAGATATAGGTGATTAGTTGTACTGTTTGTCTGTATTACTATCTCTCTAGGGATCCTCCTTAAACTCTGTGTTTATTTTAAGGTATTCTATATTATTGGTAAGAACTTCCTATTCATTACTAGTGTTTTTGTTGCCAGTAGTTAGTATATTAAGCTGTTGAACTACCTTATTCTTTATGCGATAGTTGCGGGCGAAGTGTTCTAGTTTCTTGCAATTGTAGTAGATAACTTTAGACTTGTCTTTGTTGCTTCTCTTGCTCTATTTCTTGTTCTACTCATTAAGTTCTTTAATAATATTTAATATGTCTATAGCTATAGGTCTATAGTATTTACTTTTAGTATTGTTATAGATTTGTTGTTCCATATTAGATTAATAGTGACTTCTGCGCTGTCTGCAGTTGAGGCTGTTGCACTATTAGTTATGTAGTAGTAGGTGTTTGTTAGTTAAGATAACGCGTGTTTGTAGGTTGCAACTTATAGAGCTTAATATTAATATTAATTGTAGTGTTGATAAGGTTGTTAAGGCTAGCTGTACTAGCGCTAGTGCGTATTAGTTCTATTCTAACTTAAGGCTTAAGACCTTGTCTGAATATAGTTATTAGAGCAGTGTTGTTCTAGTTAGTGTTAGTAGATAGCTGCTAAAACTTAGTAGTATAATTAGTAGCTAACTTAGTCTGATAAATGCGCTAAATTTCTTATTGCGCAATTGTAGGTTTGTTTAAGACGCTAAAGAAACGCTTAATTCTTTTCCTAAACTTATTAAAGTTTTAGACCTATTTGTCTACTTTATTTAGAGCTTCTTCTGCATTACTCTGCTAGATAAAGCGCTTAATCTAGGTAAAAGCTTTTCTACGCATGTAGCTTAATATAAGGGTAACTTCTTTTTTTTTTAGGTACCTTCCCTTCTTAGAATATAAAGAAGAGGTTCTATTGCATAAGCTATTTGTCTAACTTAGCATATTCTCTATAGTAGAGATTGGGCTTGTTAATATATATAACGCTCTAGGTAAAGTCTCTAGCGTTAATTATGTTTGTATTATTTAAGCGAGAGCTGCTAGGGGTAGCACGTGTTCCTAAAGTAGAACTTATCTTAGAGGTGTGTAAAGTGTTAAAGTTGTATGTAGGACGAAGTCCTCTAATACAGATTCTGTTAGTTCTTAGAGATAAGTGCTAGCTGTAGAATAGTAAGGTGATTTATTAGACAAAGTCTAATATATAACTTAGGGTTAGTTTAATAATAGGCAATAGGATTAACTAGCTATAGTATTAAGGTTAAGATTCTAAGAAGTAACTTAATTAACAACGTTAAATATAAACTATAAGAGTTGTGTTCCTATATGCTTTCTACTAAGAGATATGTAGAGTGCTTAGTGCTATAGAGACTACTAATTATACTAGTTACTAATTGCACTAAGCACTACTCCTACTAATTATTGCTAAGACTTATCTGCTTAGTATTACATAATATGATCTTGATTAGTTAGAACTTGTTCCTATTCTGTCCTTCCTATGTGTAATTACATCTGTTGGTAATTCTTGCTGTGCCGCACTGGGGTGTAACTCTCGTCCTGACTATTCGTGTTCGGAGGATCGTAACATACCGTACCTCACGGGCGAGTCGCCCACCTCTGCCAAGACCCCACCAAATCACCAACTCTACACCAATGCCTTTACAACTACAACAGACAGACACATTGAAAGAAGCTTAGATACAGCTTGCGCTATAGGCTCTTAAGCAAGACTCTAAGCTCTTAGTGTAACGCGCTGCAGCTATCTACAGCGCGCCCTAAACTACTCTACGCAACTAACTTGCTAGACAACCTTCACACAGTAATAGCATTAGGCTGGTAAATGGGGTTAGGTCTGGGTCACATGATTTTTTTTACTTTTTTGGTTATGTCTAACTAACAGTTAGAGATACAGCTTAGTAATGTGCTATTCGATAGATGCGCACGAACCAGCGCTACAGCATAGGCCCCTAGTTGCCTAATTTGGACTAGTGCGCATTGACATATCATCGAAAGAAGATTCAAAAGTTTGGGTTAGGGTCAGGTTAGGGTCAGGTTAGGGTTATACATTGTCCCCCCGAACAGTACAAGCGATATCTCCACGCGCACTAGTCTAAATTAGACGATTAGCAGCTTATCTTGTAGCGCTGGTCCGTGCGCGTCTATCGAATAGCACATTACTAAGCTGTATCTCTAACCGTTAGTTCGGTATTGCTAAATATACAAAACTTCATAATGTACTGTACCTGACCCCATTTACCAGCCTAAATAGCATAGTGAACTTACAAAACCTAACTAATACTAAGAAGCAGGTAATTATTGAGCATATACTTAATCTAGTCGCGCGAGGATTTCCCTCTTACCTAGAAGATATAACTGATATAGCTAACTGTCAGGCCTGGCTGACGATATCGTACTGTTCCGGCAAGGGCTTGTGTCAGATGGTATGATGAATAGATGGTGATGCAACCTAATAATATTAGTTAATGTTTTTTGGTGGTTGTTCTCCCACCTGCTACGGGATGAAAATGACGCGGCTTACACTAGTGCGGACCCTAGGGCCTCTTAACTAATTAGAAGTTGCTAGGTGCACCTAGGGACTTCTAATTAGCTACACTACCTATTAAGTCTCTGCTTAATTGTATAGATCTAACTTTACTACAGCTCGCTCTATCTAACACACTCTTCTAGCTTAGAAACTCTTTAAGCTAGTTGTTATGCAATTATAAAGTCTTTAAGTTATTCTTAAATTTTTTTAACAGCCACAGTATTTATTACCTTGTTAGCCTCAAAAGCAACTAATCTAAGTTGCTAAGGAAAGGTTTTCTACTTCCCTACAGGGAGTACTTTTGTTAGTCTATCTATAATTGTATATTTAGACTATAACGTACCCCACGTGCGAGCGGGTCACACGAGCGAGCGGGTCACACGAGCGAGCGGGTCACTTTTGCCAAGACCCTACTAAAACTTACTCTATTATAGCCTAAAACACTACAAATTAGCGCTGTATAAGATAAAACAAACTATATTATTACTTAGAGACCTCTTCTGCTTTAATCTTGCATATTTGCGCATTATGCTTAGTTTTGTTGCACTATCTATAGCGTCTTTAGGATAGTTTGCCTACTTTAGCGCGTATCTGCTTCTTTGCCCTCTTTTCATTACTACGCGCCCTAAACTTCTTTAGAGCTATTAATTGCTAGCCTTTTTTAACTACTAGACTCTCTTTTTGGTAAATTTGCTTTCTTTTATATAACTTGCGTTATATAGTAGCCTTAGCAGCTGCTTTAAGCTTATAGATATATTTTTGTGCAAGCGTAAGCTTGTGTAATAGAATTATTATTTCTTTTATATAGTGCTTAATTGCGCTTAGAATAGAGTTTAGGGAGCTGCCTTGATTCTTCTTATACTTATTTTAAATTAGAGTTAATTGCGACCTAAATTCTAGGGTATTGCTTAAAGTTTGCAACTACTAGAGCTTCTTATTAATAGAGAGTTGTAGTAATAGAGTCTGCAGCTTTATATTAAGGCTGCTTATAACCTAATCTAGGTTAAAAGAGACTAGTCTAGCGCCTTAGAACCTTTTAAGAATATTGCTAGAAGTAATTGCTGCATTGTAGGCTGCTTTAAAGCATAGTAGAAAATCTAGCTTTGTAATATAGATAATCTAGTTGCGTATAGCGTTTTTAGCTTAGCGCGTGTAGGCTTTCTTTAGAGGTGCAAAACAGCCTATATTAAGAGGCTGTAGAAGGTGCGATAAGTGCGGAGGCATATATATAAAGATAATCTTGTTATTCTTGCAGTATTACTAGAATTGAATAGAGTTATAGCTGCTATAGCTATTAATAATTAGTATATAGTAGGTGCTAAGAGTACACTCTTTTAAATGCGCATTAAAGTGCTTTAACTAGTTAAAGACAAGCTAATTAGTAGTCTAGCTATTTTTAAAAATACTAATAATCTAGTCCTAGGGTAGATCTTTGTTCTTGTACTAGTTAGACAGATAGTTGCGCGCTTTAAAGATAATAAAAGATAGAATAGCCTATTCTCTAGCTTTAATGCCCTAAATAACTGTTGCCTACTCTTAGTTGCCTAGCTAGATCTGCTTTAGCTGTCCTTGCGTACCTAAAGCTATTACAACTACTCTGTTGCTTATCTAGCCTATCATAAAGCCTGTCTTGTCGAAGTTGTATGTGTTGTTATTCTAGATACTGTACTTAGCTTTTATATTAGCTACAAGGTTGAACTAGCCCTAAATAAGCCTAGGATTCTTGTAAAGGCTCTTTTGTAGTTGTACTTATAATTAAACTTAACTTTAAGCTTTTTCTAACGCAAGACAAACATACTAGCCTAGTTTAGGCTTAATCGCAACTAGGTTAAGTATATAATTAACAATTACTTGCTTTTTAATATTACTTAGATTCTGTAAGTTAGCTATAGTATTAACACATAAAGGTTTTCTAGCGCGTTATTTATTTAGTGTAGTTCTAGAGACTTTGTAGATAGCTGCAGCGCGTCTTACCAAGAGCTTAGGGGCTTATTAAATAGCTTAGAGCGCAAGCTATATCTAGGCTTCTTTTAACACAGCTATCTATTGTTATTGTAAAGGCATTAGTATAGAGTTAGTGTTTTGGTGGGGTCTTGGCAAAAGTGACCCGCTCGCTTGTGTGACCCGCTCGCCCGTGAGGTACGTTACCTTATATAAAAACTTGTTGGTTATTTAGCCCTACTATTAGCCTAAGTGCTAATATTATCTCTCTTCTAGGGTAGAACATCCTAGTCTACCTACAGTAGAGACTCAAATGTAAACTTAGGGCTAATATGCCCTATTATAGCTTAGAAGGTAGTTAAGAGGCTTACTATAGGTTAAAGTAGTCTAGCTCCTAAATTAGATAAAATTCTTATCAAATAAGACTACTAGATCTCTTAACTCCCCTTTACTTTTACTTTTATTTAAAGAAAGTAGTCTTAGCGTAGATAAGGCGTCGCAGCAGGTCTAGTAGTATACATGAAGCTTCTCTCTGCTATCTTAGTCTATTATTTCTATACTCTATATCTCTATTAGTAAGTTCCTAAATTCTTTTTAAGTTTTAAGAGTAGTTCTTAGAACGCGCTGTTATATACTATTATAGCTTATATTAGCACTAAGGGGCCTATTTAGTCTAACATAGGTTCTTTTCAGAAGCATTAAGGCTAACTAGGCTATAGAAGTCTACTCTACGCTGCCGCATCCTAATCTTGCCTACACTACCGCCTACTACCTACACGCTGCCTACTATAGATTTTAGTAAAGTCTCTAACTTTATAGCTAAGCATGCTTACTACTTATACTACATCTATATTACTATCTATTATACTTCGCCTTTAGCATAACCTATTTTGCTAGCAAAGAGGGCTGCTACTTCTTTTCTATTAATAAGGCTAACTAGCACTAGTTTAAGGCTTAGCTTATTAAAGTTGCCTCTAGTAACAATATCTAGACTGTAAGGTGCTAGAGGTGCTTCTTAATTAATTCTAACTGCTTTGCAGTAAGTGTGCCTATCCTAGGCTATTATAGTGCAATCTGACTTAGTATGCAGCTCCCTAAGGGATTTAAGGACAAGCTTGACCTTATTAAGGATGCCTTTAAGGCTCTTACCGCCTCTAACGCTAGTAAGGATAAGAAAAAGGCTACTCCTGCTTATTGAGGCAGGGTCTGCTATTCTTTTACTAAGTAGCTTGCTATGTCAGTTAATGTGTCCTCTTTTTAGCTCTTCTAAGCTGTTATAGCGCATTACTAACTATTCTTAGCAGCTATAAGCCTGTTGCTAACAAGTTATTTCTACACTCTAGTACTTACTCTAAAGGCTGCAAGGCTGCTACTAAAGCCTAACCTGTAGGCTAAAAGCGCAATAAGGTAACTCTCTAGGCTAATATTAAGTTCTAAAAGCGCAAGCTTAAGGCTAAAGTTGCTACTATAGTTAATTTTTCTGCTAAGAAAATTAGTTTACTCTTATTCTAGCTATTCTAGGCTATAATAGCGCATCCTAACCTACTATAGCCCTAAGATTCTATTGTTAACGCCTAAAAGCGTGAATACTTAGCTTAGGCTAAGAAATTAGTTGTTAAAATTGCTGCCTTAGAGACTAAGAAAGAGGGTAAGACTAAGTCTAAGAAAGGCAAGTTAACTAAACGCATTGAGAAAAAAAAGAAGGAGCGCAAGGAGCTTCTTGCTAAGGCCTTCTAGCTCTAAGTAGGTAGATGTTAGTAGTTTCAAGCTGTAGTCTAGCATAGTATAGCGTTTTAGGGTATAATAACCCCCTATAGGTCTCTAGATATACCCGCTCCTAATAGAGCCTTAAATTAATAATACTCTCCTAATATGACCTTTAGTGTGCGGCTGTGAGCTCAGCTTAGTAACTACAGGCTATAATAGCCTATTGTAGCTACTATACTCTTTATTATGCTAGTATAGCAGACTATAGGTGTCACGGGGTGGGGTCGGGTTCAGTTCGTATCTACGCCGGTACGGCGCAGGCAGGCAGGGGAGGAACAGCTATTAGAGTATCGCATTAATTCAGTATAGCTATCTATAATAGGTAGCAATCTTATAGGCAGGTTCTATAATAAAATATAGCTTAAGAAGCTACATGTAGGTTTAATAGGCAGAGAAAGGTTCTTCTTAGAAGTACTTTAAGTACTTAGCAATCTTAGCTAATTAGCAGTTGCTAAGTCTACCTAGCAACTTCTAATTAGCTGTAGCTATAACTGCGCTGTAACAGTACTCCCTCTCTTAGGTTAAAAATCTAAGAAGACAAGCAATTAGAGTCTAGGTTTATTTAGATACTAGTAGTAGAAGTTCTTTATAAGCTTAGTAGCTTCTTCTAAGTATTTAGCAGGTTCTAAAGTTAGGTTAGAGTATTCTACCTATTTTATAGTATAATACAAGCGCAGATAGCTTTATTCTTAGCGCTTCTAGGACAAGTCTATAACTTCTTCTACTTTAAACTATTTAATACTTTTAACTTTAATAGGAGGGGGCAGTAGTTGCTGTTGTCTAGGTAGAGGCGTCTTTAAGATAGGCTATAATAGGCTAACATTAAATATAAAATATATTTTTATAGTTAAAGGTAGTTCTAGCTTATAGGTGTAAGTGCTAATTATTTACTTAACTATAAAAAGGCTAAGGTTCTTCTAGTTAAGTTTCTTCTATAGATAGAGAGTTTAGATATTTCTTATATTTAGCTAGACCTTCTTACTAGAGTAGTAGCAGCAGGTAGGCTTCTTTTTCTTGATAATATAGTCTTTCTAGCAAGCTTAGGCAGACAAGATCTTAGTGTAATAGAAGTTATAGATCTTCTATATCTATTCTACAAATAGGGCGGCGTCTCTAGTAGCAGAGCAGGTCTTAGAGTAGATTAGTTTAAACCTAAATTTTGGCTTAAAGCTGTATAGTGCAAAGAACAGAGAGACAGAGATAGTCTTAGACACTTAGCTATTTCTTATAAATTTAGTAGAAGTAAGCTAGTCTAACTAGTTATTTTGCAAGTAAGAGACATATACTTAGAAGTACTATTTAAGAGTTGCGTTTTTCCTCTCTATTTAGCTATTAGATTTAGGGTGCCATGCAGTAGACAGTTGTGCTTGTATATTTAGCAATTAGCATAGGCGCTTCTAGAAGGCAGAGATAAACTAGGTGCCCCTATTAGGTATAATTAATTTAGGTAGGCTATATAGCTTCTAGATATTATTATAGAATATTTAAGCTAGTTCTTTAGCGTTGCAGGTGCCCTTGCAGGGTATAAACTAGCAGAATTTAGTTAGGCAGCAGACTACTACTAGGATAGTGTTATTACTATTGCTCTTAGGCAGGTGTGTAATAAAATCTATTAACAGGTGTTTCTAAGCTTTTCTAAGTACAGGCAGAGATTTAAGAACACCTTAGTAGCCTTCTCTTAATAGCATAATTCTTTAACAGATTTAGTAGTTCTTAATCTAGCTATCTACGTACTTAAATATACTAGACTAGTAAAAGTTCTAGTATAATAGCTTATAAGTCTTTAAGTGTCTAAGGTAGCTAGTATATAGGTTCTTGTGTGTTTCTTATAATAGCTGCGCTTTTAGCTTATTATAGTTAAAGATGTATAGGTAGTTCCAATAGAACAGCAGGCCTAAGTTTTATAAGCACTCTATAAGGTTTATCTAGAGGTGTTAAGGTAAGTTGTTATCTAGTGCGTCTAGGATTTCTGCAGGTAGTAGGTCTAATTTATATGCTTTATTTAGGGATTCTTGCAGCTAGTTAGGCAAGGATAGTGGTAATATTCTATCTAGATTAGTGTTTAGCGCAGATGTCTTTAGCTAGATAGGGTCTTGTTAGTTGTCTAGTTAACTTATAAACTTGTTAGGAAAGTTCTTTAGATTATTTTGCTTTAGTACTATTTAATTCTAGTGCAGGAGGCGTTTGTCCCTCTTCTCTGGCAAGTCCTCTAACCTCCTAGTTAGGCTATCTAGCTTAACTTCTTGTTTGCCTAGGCAGTAGATAATTGTAAAGTTAAATTATAATAGGAAACTAGACTACTAAGCCTATTAGTAGTTTAGCTTTTTTATTAATATAAAATACTCTAGGTTCTAGTAGTTAGTTAGTATTTGCACTTTATGCTAACTTATTTCTAGTTTAGTAGACTATTCTTCTAGGTAGCGCATAATTGCAAGTAGCTTTTTATTATAAATTTTGTAGTTGTATTTAGTAGACGTTATCTTTTTTAAGTAGAAGGTAATAAGGTGTAGTATTCTATTATTATTGCATTGCGACAGCACGCTAGCATATATGTAGTCTAACGCATCTGTCTCTAGGATAGTAGGCCTGTCCTAGTTGAAGTGTTTTAGTATAGGTTCTAAGGTGAATATGTCTTTAAGCTTGTTAAAAGCTTGTTAACACTCTATAGTCTAGATAAATAGTATACTTTTTCTTTCTAGAGTAGTAATTAGAGCTAGTATATAGGAGAAGTCCTTAATCTATTTTTAGAAAAATCTAGTAAGCCTAGTAAATAACTTAATATTAGTAATATTCTTTAGTAGTTGCTATTCTATAATTGTCCTAACCTTAGCAGGGTCTATTTTTACTTCTTTAACGCTAACAATAAATCTAAAATATATAACTTCTGTCTTAAAAAATTCATACTTTAATAGCTTAGCGTATAACGTGAGTGCATAGCGAGTGGCGCGGCTAGGCGAGTGGCGCACCCCAACAAACTATTGGGCCTACCAACTGCAATTACTCAACACTACAACTTCATACTGTAGTTTATATTATAGATCTTTAATTGCTAACTTCTACTACATCTTTCTTACACGTGCGCGAATTGTGCCCAGTCTCTCCGCAGCGCTTACAGTGCCTTTTACCTCTCTTGCCTGCACCTATTTAAGCTCTACCCTTATAAGTTTCCTTTTTAATCTGTGCCCTAATGTTACATTGGGCTATTAAATTCTCTACCTCTTTTTTTAACAGGTCTCCGCCCTTCTAAATTCGCTTTCTTTTCTGTAATTTGCGCTTAGAGGCAGCCTTATTTGACGCTTCTAGCTGCAGCACTTAGGCTACTAATAACGTCTGTCTATGCAGCAGCATTGCAGTGCCTCTCTGCAGCTAATCAACAATCTCAACTATTGGAGTTAGTGACGATCTTTAGTGCCTTTGAATACAATCGCGAAGCAGCGTTAACTGAGCCTCTATCTTGTTAGTGTTAGTGGGTGTCCTAGGGTTCTATTAGGGCTCTCTTAAGAGCGGCAGTATTAGCGTGCGAACTTTAACATTAAGCTTTAATAGCACTACTAATAGGTTATTAGGTACTAAGCTAGTTGCTTTAAAGCTTGCTCTAATGTTTGCTTTTAAAAACGCCTTCTTAAACACTTTTGCAAAAGTCGCGATAAAAGCCTTCTTGTTAATTCTGCTAATGTAGTCTAATGCCAAAACTTAGATCTCCTTGCTGTACGCCCGCTTAAGGGGGGCAAAATATCCCACGTCAAGTAGCTACAGGATGTGTGATGAGTGCGGAGGTATACAGAGAGTAATTATCTTGTTCTCCTTGCAAAGATCCTAGAAATGAAGTAACTTGTGGCTCTTATGGCTGTTAAGTATTAGCAGCACGTAGCTACCTACCCTCTGTCCCTTAATCTGCTTAATAAAGTGCCTTAGCTAGGCTACACTAAGGTCGTTCGTAGTCCAGCTGTTGTCACTAACTCTAATGCGCTATTAGGACTTTAGATTAGAGTACTAAGACGCGTCGTGGTTCTTTGCTTTAAAAATAAGGTAAGGCGCAATTGCCTAGCCTATCGCGTTAATTGCAGCAATTAAAGTTACCCACTTATAGTCTCTCTGCTAGACTCTGATAGGCTTAGTATGTCTCTCTAATGCAGTAACTACTTTAACTCAATTTCCAACACCTATTGTAAAGCTAGTCTTGTCAAAGTTGTAGATGTCTTTGTCTAGAATGCTATACTTAGCCTTAACGTTGTGTATTAGGTTAAACTAGGGCCTAATAACCCCTTAGTTGCTGCAGAGGACTCTCTAACAATCCCTCTATCAAGTTATACGCAATTAAAGTCTAGGTTTGCGTTTAACAAAGTTTAAAGCCTATTATAGGCTAACAAGGTCTGCGTTGCGTGTAGCGCGCAGTTAATTAGCTATATCTTTAACCTAACAGAGCGTTAGAGCAAGGCCTTGCTAGTTAAGCTTCTTTATATGCTGCACAAGCGTCTGCTCTTCTACCTTAGTAAGATTTAATAATTAGGGGTAGGTATTGCGTGTTAATTGCGTTCTAGCGCGTTAGCAGCAGAGAGTTGTCTTAGAGACCTTATAGACTACAGCAGCGTGTTGCACGCTTAGCTTTTGTAGTTCTCTAATTGCTTAAAGCGCAAGCTTAATTCTCTCTTCTTTTGAAAGCAATTCAAGGTCTAGTAGTTGATCTATTAAGGTTTAAAAGTTGGTAGGCCTAACAGTTTGTTGGGGTGCGCCACTCGCCTAGCCGCGCCACTCGCTATGCACTCACGTTAGTTAGTTCTCTTGTAGAACATCTAGCATAGCTTTAATATATTGCTTGTGCTCTCCTCTTGTCTAGCTGTAAATTAGGATATTGTCTAGGTATACTTAACAGAATAGGTTAATATATAGACGCAGCAGGTTGTTTATAAAGCGCTGCTATATTATAGGGGCTCTTGTTAGGCTAAAAGATATAACTAGTAATTTAAAAAGTGCTAGTTTTGTTTAGAATACTATAAAGTATTTAAGGCCTTTCTTAATATAAATATTATTAAAAGTAGCAACAATATTAATTTTTAAGAAGTACTTTATTTCCTTTAGGCTATTTAAAGTCTCTTTTGTTAATAGCAGTAGGTATTAGTTCTTTTCTAATATAGTATTTAGGCTACAGTAGTCTATACATAGGCAGAGGCTGCTATCTAGCTTACTTACAAACAGTACAGGTGACAAGGTAGGCGAGAAGCTTAGCTATATAAAGCCTTTGCAGAGGTTCTCTTTAAGCTACTCTTTTAACACTAAGAGCTAGGCTTGTGACATAGAATATAAGAGACCCTGCAGAGGCACTTGTCTATTCTTTAGCTTAATATTATAGTTATATAGTTAGTAGGGCAGTAGCTTCTTAGCTTTCTTTAGGTAGAATATGTCGCAGTAGTCCTTTAGCTTAATAGGAAGTTTAACAGCAGTTCCTTGCTTATTGTCTAGGTTATCTAGGGCAGTATTTATTTAGTTAAGGAACACCTAGTACACAGGTAGGCCTTAACAGGCGTACATGCTTCTAGCTTAGAGCAACATAGGTTAGATATTAGGTTTTCTAGGCTTAGATTTTGTGGCTTTGCAAACAATGTTTTTGGGGCAGTCTTTTATAAGGATATTAGGGATAGCGCGTATATGTAATAGTTTTGATAGAGTGTTGTAGTGCTTCTAGCAGTGCTTGCTATTAAATAGCATAGTTCTTTTTGCGAACTTTAGTTTAGGGTTGTGTAATTTTATCTATAGGATCTCTAGTATAATAAGGTAATAGGACAGGCTTATAGCAAAGAGGAAGATGCTCTTTTTTAAGTAGTTATGCATTTAGAGATTAGCAACTAGAAAGTAGGTTATAGTTGCTAATTCCTCTCTTTTACTATTAAAGTCAAGTAGGGGCATTAGTGTTTTTATAGGTTCTAGTTAGAAGTCTTTAGAGATAGCCTAGTTCTTGTTAATAAAAGCTACTTCTTTAGCTCTAGAGTTAGTTATAGCGTAAGTTAGGATAGTGTAAGCTTCTTATTCTAGTAAGGCTTCCTAAAGTATTAGTTAGATACAGTTTCTTTTTCTTTTTTCTAAGTCTTTGTTTAGAAAGTTCTAGTACAATTTTATAGTAGCGTTAGTAGTTGTAGCATGCTTACTTAGCGCTTAGTTACAACTTAGACTTAAGCTATCCCTTTTGCTAAGCCTTTAGTAAAAGTAGGAGACAGAGATTTTTGCCTACGCAATAGGGCTTTTAGCAATAAAGCTTTATAAGCTAGAGAGTATCTTTTTAGTAAGAGGTCTAAACAAGTTTTGCAGAATTAGGCAGAGTTTCTAGTAGGGGCAGGGACAGGGCAAGCAGCAATAAAGTAGAATAATAAGCTATAATAGTAACACTTCTTTTACTCTTAGCAGCCTTAAGAGTTAAATAAGTTTTGTTAATAGCGTACCCCACGGGCGAAGGAATCAACGGGCGAGAGAATAGCTTTTGCCAAGACTCTACCAAAACTCACCCTATTATAGTCCAAAACATCACACTTTGGCCCTACAAAATGCAGTACAGCCTATAATATTATTTAGAGGCTACTTCTATATTACTCTTGCACGTTCGTGCGTTGTGCCTAGTCTTGTTGCACTGTCTACAGTGTCTTTAGGAGGGCTTGCCTACTTTAGCGCGCACCTACCTTTTTACTCTCTTTCTATTACTACGCGCCCTAAACTTCTTTAGAGCTATTAATTACTAGCTCTCTTTAACTAATAGGGTCTCTTCTTGCTAAATTTGCTTTCTTTTGTACAATTTGCGTTATATAGTAGCCTTAACAGCTACTTTAAGCTTATAGATCTATTTTTATGCAAGCGCAAGCTTATACAATAGAATTACTTCTCCCTTTGCGTAGTGCTTAATTGCGCTAGCAATAGAATTTAGAGAGCTGCCTTAGTATCTTTAAAACTTGTTCTTAATTAGAGTAGATTAAGAGTAGAATTCTAGAGTATTGCTTAGAGTTTGCGACTGCTAGGGCTCCTTGTTAACAGAAAGTTGTAGTAATAGAGTCCGCAGCTTTATATTAAGGCTGCTTATAACCTAATCTAGGTTAAAAGAGACTAGTCTAGCGCCTTAGAACCCTTCTAGAATGTTGCTAGCAGTAATTGCTACATTGTAGGCTACTTTAAAGCATAGCAGGAACTCTAGCTTTATAATGTAGTTAATTTAGTTGCGCATAGCAATTTTAGCTTAGCGCGTGTAGGCTTTTTTTAGAGGGGCAAAACAGCCTATATTAAAAGGCTGCAGAAAGTGCGATAAGTGCAGAGGCATATATATAGATACAATCTTGTTATTCTTGCAGTATTACTAGAATTAAACAAAGTTGTAGCTCTTATAGCTATTAATAATTAGCATATAGTAGGTGCTAACAGTACGCCTCTTTAGATGCGTATGCAGACTTAGTTCTTTTACTTTTTATCTTTTTCTACTTCTAACTTTTTTTTAGATTTTTTAGAAGTGTTAAAGTTTAGGTAGTTTAGTTAGATATAACTAGCTTCTCTACACTTATAATAGGTTACTCTAGAAAAGTTTACCTTTAGCTAACTACCTCTAGACCTTTTTTTAGCTATTATAGCTTAGGCTTTCTTCTTTTACGCTCTTTAAAGTCTCTTTAGGCCTCTTATTATTCTTAGAACTCTTTATTTACTTTACCTAATTCTTTATAAGTTTCTTATTTTAAAAATTCTTTAAGTAGGCTCTTTAATAATAGATTATATTTGTAGCCTCTTCTATCTAAGTAAGTGCTACATAACGCTTCTCTAGATACATAAAGAGCTACTTTTAGATCTCTTTAGGCAGAGCATAGATGTACCCTATTACTTAGAGCTTAGGTCTATGCGTCTTGCCTAACTTTTTCAAGTAAGGCCTTATATAATCAAGCAATTCTGTTAGAGTACTATAAAAAAGTATTTTTACTTAATACAGCGCCTTATAAGCTCTCTGCCTTCTTTCTAAAAGAGTACCTAAGAAGCCTAGCATTACAGCTCTTATAGCTTTCTAGATAAGTTCTTATATAGAGTTGTTCTTTAGTTAATTAAGGCAGTAGACCTTCTAGAGACTCTTTATAGTTTCTAAAAGGTACTATACTCTAAAATTAACCTTCTACTACTTCTATAAGAAGTTAGCAGGTAGTTTATTCAAATATTGCTTATAGTTACACTTCTAGCAGTTAAAATCTGCATAGTTGCGTTTTGTAAACATATATAGCAGTTCTAGGCATAGTAAGCCTAAGATAAAAGCTAGAGAAATTAAAGCAGCTAGTTAGAAGTTATTAGCAATAAGTTATAGCATCTATATATCTCCCGCGTTGTATTTAGCTTAAGCCGCTTAGAGACAAGCTATCTTTTTCTGCTTTGTAGCCTTCTTATGCCACGCCTCTAGTTCCCTTAGCTCTTAGTCTAGGTTATCTTCCAGAGAGCTATTGTAGGCCATAGTAGGTTATTGTGTATCATTTTGCAATACTCTTGCTATCTAGGGCTAATTTTTTACTCTGCTTGCAGTGTCTATAGAGTTAGTATATTAGACACTATCTTATAAAGAATTTTAGATCTCTAGAATTTATAATAGATATGTGTTCTCTATTATTGCAAATATTTAAGCATTATATAGCTCTAGTGTTAGCCTTTTAACTAGAGGACTTAAGGCTGCGCTTATTCTATATTTCTATCTCTTACCGCCCTAGTGTAGAAGCGAACAGAATATTAGAACTAAGAAGATAGGCATAAAGAGATTAAGTAGAAACACTAAAGCAAGATAGTCTTAATAACTAAAAAAATCTATTTATTAACTATAGACTGTTTGCTGCCTACCTAGTAACGTACCTCACGGGCGAGCGGGTCACACGAGCGAGCGGGTCACTTTTGCCAAGACCCCACCAAAACCCACTCTATTATAGCCTAGACCACTACAAATTAGTGCTGCATAAAGCAAAACAAGCTATATTATTACTTAAAGACCTCTTCTACTTTATTCTTACACATTTGCGCATTATGCCTAGTTTTATTACACTATCTATAGCGTCTTTAGGATAGTTTGCCTACTTTAGCGCGCACCTGCTTTTTTGCCCTCTTTCTATTACTACGCGCCCTAAACTTCTTTAGAGCTATTAATTGCTAGCTCTTTTTAACTACTAGGCTTCCTTTCTGCTAAATTTGCTTTCTTTTATATAACTTACATCGCGTAGTAGCCTTAGCAGCTACTTTAAGCTTATAGATTTATTTTTGTGCAAGCACAAGCTTATATAATAGAATTGCTCTCTTCTTTATGTAGTGCTTAATTGCACTTAAAATAGAGTTTAGGGAGCTACCTTAATTCTTCTTATACTTGTTTTAAATTAGAGTAGATTGCAACTTAAATTCTAGAGTATTACTTAGAGTTTGCAACTGCTAGGGCTTCTTATTAATAGAGAGTTATAGTAATAGAGTCTGCAGCTTTACATTAAGGCTGCTTATAACCTAATCTAGGTCAAAAAGGACTAGTCTAGCGCCTTAGAACCCTTCTAGAATATTGCTAAGAGTAATTGCTGCATTATAGGCTACTTTAAAGTATAGCAGAAACTCTAGCTTTATAATATAGTTAAATTAGTTGCGTATAGCGTTTTTAGCTTAGCGTGTGTAGGCTTTCTTTAGAGGGGCAAAACAGCCTTTATTAAGAGGCTGTAGAAGGTGCGATAAGTGCAGAAGCATATATATAGATATAATCTTATTATTCTTGTAGTATTGCTAGAATTAAATAGAGTTGTAGCTCTTATAGCTATTAATAATTAGTATACAGTAGGTGCTAATAGTACGCTTTTTTAAATGCGCATTAAAGTGCTTTAACTAGTTAAAGACAAGCTAATTAGTAGTCTAGCTATTTTTAAAAATACTAATAATCTAGTCCTAGGGTAGATCTTCATTTTTGTACTAGTTAGACAGGTAGTTGCGCGCTTTAAAGATAATAAAAGGTAGAATAGCCTATTCTTTAGCATTAATGCTCTAAATAACTATTGCCTACTTCTAGTTGCCTAGCTAGATCTGCTTTAGCCGTCCTCGCGTACCTAAAGCTGTTACAACTGCTCTATTACTTATCTAGCCTATTATAAAGCCTGTCTTGTTGAAGTTGTATGTGTTGTTATTCTAGATACTATACTTAGCTTTTATATTAGCTACAAGGTTAAACTAGCCCTAAATAAGCCTAGGATTCTTGTAGAGGGCTCTCTTGTAGTTGTACTTGCAATTAAACTTTACTTTAAGCTTTTTCTAACGCGAGACAAACGTACTAGCCTAGTTTAGACTAATATAGCCTATTCTACGCTTAGCGCGTAGAATATTAGCTATATTAGCTACATCTTCTAGCTAAGAGAGAAATTCTCGCGCAACTAGGTTAAGTATGTAATTAACAATTACCTACTTCTTAGTATTAGTTAGATTCTATAAGTTAGCTATAGTATTAACATGTAAAAGTTATCTAGCGCGTTATTTATTTAGTGTAGTTCTAGAGACTTTATAAATAGCTGTAGCGCGTCTTACTAAGAGCTTAGGGGCATATTAAATAGCTTAGAGCGCAAGCTGTATTTAGGCTTCTTTTAACGCAGCTATCTATTATTGTTATAAAGGCATTAACGTACCCCACGGGCGAAGGAATCAACAGGCGAGAGAATTACTTTTGCCAAGACCCCACTAAAACACCAACCCTGCACTAATGCCTCTTCAACAACAACAGTTAGACACCCTAAAAGAAGCTTAGGTACAGCTTGCGATTCAAGCTCTTAAACAAGACGCGAACCTCTCTTAGCAACGCGCTGCAGCTATCTACAGAGCCTCTCAAAGTACTATAAGTAAACAACGCGCTAGACAGCCTTTACAGGTTAATACTATAGCTAACTTACAGAACTTAGACAATAATAAAGAGCAAGTAATTATTAAGCACATACTTAACCTAGTTACGCAAGGCTTTCCCCCTTAGCTGCAAGATATAGCTAATATAGCTAATATTCTACGCGCTAAGCGCAGAATAAGCTATGTTAGCCTAAATTAGGCTAGTACATTTGTTTCGCGCTAGGAAAAGCTTAAAGTAAAGTTTAATTGCAAGTACAACTACAAGCAAGCCCTCTGCAAGAATTCTAGAGTAATCTAGGGCTAGTTTAGTCTAGTAGCTAACATTAAAGCTAAGTATAGCATCTAGAACAACAACACATACAACTTTAATAAGACAGGCTTTATAATAGGCTAGATAAGTAATAGAGTAGTTGCTACAGCTTTAGATATGCAAGAACAGCTAAAGCAGGTCTAGCTAGGCAACTAGAAGTAGGTAATAGTTATTTAGGGCATTAATACTAAAGGATAAGCTATTCTGCCCTTTATTATCTTTAAAGCACGCAACTACTTGTTAAACTAGTACAAGAGTAAAGACCTACTCTAAAACTAGGTAATTAGGATCTCTAAGAATAGCTAGACTACTAATAAGCTCACTTTTAACTAGTTAAAGTACTTTAATACGTATATAAAGGGGTGTACTGTTAGCACCTACTATATACTAATTGTTAATAGCTATAAGAGCTATAACTTACCTAAGTTCTAGCAATACTGCAAGAATAACTAGATTATCCCTATATATATGCCTCTGCACTTATCACACCTCCTGCAGCTACTTAATATAGGCTGTTTTGCCCCTCTAAAAAAGGTTTACACGCGCTAAGCTAAAAACGCTATATACAACTAGATTAACTATATTATAAAGCTAGAGTTCCTGCTATGCTTTAAAGCAGCTCACAATGCTACAATTACTGCTAGCAATATTCTAGAAGAGTTCTAAGGCGCTAGCCTAGTCCCTTTTAACCTAGATTAGGTTATAAGCAGCCTTAATGTAAAGCTGCAGACTCTATTACTACAACTCCCTGTTAACAAGGAGCCCTAGCAGTTATAAACTCTAAGCAATACTCTAGAATTCTACTCTTAATCTACTCTAATTAAGAACAAGTTTTAAAAACACTAAGGCAGCTCTCTAAATTCTATTGCTAGCGCAATTAAGCACTATACAAAGGAAAGAGTAATTCTATTATATAAGCTTGCGCTTACATAAAAATAGATCTGTAAGCTTAAAATAGCTATTAAAGCTACTATATAACGCAAATTGCATAAAAAAAAGTAAGTTTAGTAAGAAGGGACTCTATTAGTTAAAAAAGGCTAGTAATTAACAGCTCTAAAAAAGTTTAGAGCGCGTAGTAATAGAAAAAGAGTAAAAAGATAGGTGCGCGCTAAAGTAGGCAAGCCCTTCTAAAGACGCTGTAGACGTTGCAATAAAACTAAGCATAACGCGCAAACATGTAAGAGTGATATAACGTACCTCACGGGCGAGCGGGTCACACGAGCGAGCGGGTCACTTTTGCCAAGACCCCACCAAAACACCAACTCTATACTAATGCCTTTACAACAACAACAGATAGCTGCGTTAAAAGAAGCCTAGATACAGCTTGCGCTCTAAGCTATTTAATAAGCCTCTAAGCTCTTAGTAAGACGCGCTGCAGCTATCTACAAAGTCTCTAGAACTACACTAAACGAACGACGCGCTGGACGACCTTCACGCGTTGATACTATGGCCAACTCACGGAATCTGACTGATACTGAGGAGCGGGTGATTGTTGATCACATACTTGACCTGGTTGCGCGAGGATTTCCCCCTTGGCTGGAAGATGTGGCTGATATGGCYAATGTTCTGCGCGCTGAGCGCGGAATGGGCTATGTTGGCCTAAACTGGGCTAGTACGTTCGTCTCGCGTCAGGAAGAGCTTGAAGTGAAGTTTAATYGCAAGTACGACTACAAGAGAGCCCTCTGCGAGGATCCTAGGCTTATTCAGGGCTGGTTTGACCTTGTAGCCAACATGAAAGCTAAGTATGGTATCTAGGATGACGACACGTACAACTTCGACGAGACAGGCTTCATAATGGGCCAGATAAGCAATGGAGCAGTTGTAACAGCTTTAGGTACGCGAGGACGGCTAAAGCAGATCTAGCTAGGCAACTGGGAGTGGGCAACGGTTATTTAGGGCATTAATGCTAAAGGATAGGCTATTCCGCTCTTTATTATCTTTAAAGCGCGCAACCACCTATCTAACTGGTACAAAGACGAAGATCTACCCTAGGACTAGGTTATTAGCATCTCTAAAAATGGCTGGACTACTAATTAGCTTACCTTTGACTAGTTGAAGCACTTTAATGCGCATTTAAAGGGGCGTACTGTCGGCACCTACTGTATGCTGATTGTTGATAGCTATAAGAGCTACAACTCTGTTTAATTCTAGCAATACTGCAAGGATAACAAGATTGTCTCTGTATGTATGCCTCCGCACTTATCGCACCTTCTGCAGCCTCTTAATGTAGGCTGTTTTGCCCCTCTAAAGAAAGCCTACACGCGCTAAGCCAAAAACGCTATGCGCAACTAGATTAACTATATTACAAAGCTAGAGTTCCTGCCATGCTTTAAAGCAGCCTACAATGCAGCAATTACTCCTAGCAACATTCTAGGAGGGTTCTGAGGCGCTAGACTAGTCCCTTTTAACCTAGATTAGGTTATAAGCAGCCTTGATGTGAAGCTGCGGACTCCATCACTACAACTCTCTGTTAACAAGAAGCCCTGGCAGTCGCAAACTCCAAGCAATACCCTAGAATTTAAGTCGCAATCAACTCTAATTTAAGATAAGTATAAAAAGGATTAAGGCAGCTCCCTAAACTCTATTCTAAGCGCAATTAAGCACTACGCAAAGAGAGGAGTAATTCTATTACACAAGCTTGCGCTTGCACAAAAATGGATCTGTAAGCTTAAAGCAGCTGCTGAGGCCACTACGCGACGCAAGTTATACAAAAGAAAGCGAATTTAGCAGGAAGGGAGCCTAGTAGTTAAAAAGGGCTAGCAATTAACAGCTCTAAAGAAGTTTAGGGCGCGTAGTAATAGAAAGAGGGCGAAGAAGCAGGTGCGCGCTAAAGTAGGCGAACTATTCTAAAGACGCTGTAGACAGTGCAACAAGACTGGGCACAATGCGCGAACGTGCAAGAATAAAGCAGAAGAGGTCTCTAAGTAATAATACAGCTTGTTTTGCCTTATGCAGCGCTAATTTGTGGTGTTTTGGGCCATAATAGAGTGAGTTTTGGTGGGGTCTTGGCAAAAGTGACCCGCTCGCTCGTGTGACCCGCTCGCCCGTGAGGTACGTTAGAAGTAGCCTCTAAATAATATTATAGGCTGTACTGCATCTTGCAGGGCCAAAGTGTGATGTTTTAGACTATAATAGGGTGAGTTTTAGTGGGGTCTTGGCAAAAGTGATTCTCTCGCCTGTTGATTCCTTCGCCCGTGGGGTACGTTAGTATAGAGTTAGTGTTTTAGTAGGGTCTTAGCAAAAGTGACCTGCTCGCTCGTGTGACCCGCTCGCCCGTGAGGTACGTTATAGGGCAGGGACAGCTAATATATTATTCCACTACCCCGCACGGGGACTTGTGGGTTGTTCAGCCCCATTGTCAGCCCAGGTGCTAACAATTATTATCTAAGTTCTATAAGTTAGCTATAGTATTAACTTATAAAAGCTGTCTAGCGCGTTATTTACTTATAGTACTTTAAGAGGCTCTGTAGATAGCTGCAGCGCGTTGCTAAGAGAGGTTCGCGTCTTATTTAAGAGCTTAAATTGCAAGCTATACCTAAGCATTTTTTAAGGCGTCTAACTGTTGTTGTTAAAGAGGCATTAGTGCAGGGTTAGAGTTTTAGTAGAGTCTTAGCAAAAGTGATTCTCTCGCCCGTTAATTCCTTCGCCTGTGGGGTACGTTAGTTGTACCCGTGCTTGTACATATCGCGTCTATGTCGGTAAAGTTGCTTCGCGCGTGGCGAAGACGCGACTCGAGCTGGGGCGCCGGGGTCCGCTGATCACCCCCAGCGCTTCTTGACTCGGGACAACCTCAACAACATCGCGCAAACGCACCCGGTTGGTCGTGCCATAGAGTAAAGTAAGTTTCGCGATGCTGATTTGACGTGATCGGCCCGTATGCATCTACTTTGAACGCCTCAAAGATGGAGCCACCAGCACAGCTGCATCCGCTTTGCGCCTTTCGAAGCGCGTGCTGCTCCAGGATGGTGGGTCGAGACTGCCGCCACATTTTCTCCACAAGACTCTCGTTAAGGTCCTGTGTCAGCATTACCATCTTAATCCGACGAGGTAGTTTAATATGTCTACTGTTGGGGCCAGGCTTTCGAGATGCTGACGTTTACCCAGCGACGTCCCTGCGGACCAAGGCCTCGTTTTGAAACCGGCAGTGATATCCTGGACTATTGTACCATTACCACCCTAGATCAAAACGACTTGTTGCAGCCTTACTCAGTTCCTGCAGGCATGCATGGATGTGCGTCTGGGGGATCTGTGGGCTGCTCCACTACGGGAGGAAGCATCACTTTGCGATCATGGATCGAACCAGGCGACCTGCAAAGGGGTCCAGTACCACTGCAAGCGCGTTGTTGGGGACAGCTCTTATGACCTGACCTGCACCGCGTGGTCTCTGATATCTTTTTCTGCTCCACGGAACCCTTGAACCTCGGAGCATACCCCCCTTGCCCCATATTGGTGTAGATACATCAAATCGCAACATGCGGCTTGAGTTCTTCACGTGGGTAGCTCTGTCGCTCTTTCTCCTGCTTTCTGTTTGTCGAGCCCAAACGCACGACTTCAGTCTGCTGCCCAGCTGCGCCGTAAGTGTCATTGGACATCTTCAACCCGGTTCTGAAACTGACAATCGTATTAGCAAGATTGTGTCAACAGCACCTTTGCGAGTACGATATGCCATCCACTATCGGACATTAACGCGTCATGTGCCTGCCACCAAAGCGCGACTCTAGATGCCGCAAGGGCCTGTATCACAACCTCATGCGGTCGCAAAGACCAATTGACCGCACTCAACACCACTTTCATGGCTTGTACGGATAAGCCAATCCGCGATAAGTCAACGAGCTATCGCCATGTCAATCTTGCCTTCTATATCTTGGGTCTTGTGGCAATGGCTGCCCAGTGGGCTGTGCGCTTCACTGTTGGACGATTGCAATTGCTCGATGATGGCAACACACTCATGATTCTGGCGGTGGACACCCTTCTGTTCGCCGTATGCTATAAGATGTCATGGACCGGTCTGGGACTCGACATGTGGAACGTGCCTTTTGAGGAGATCACGACTACGCTTCTGGTGAGCCATCTCGATTCACTTACACGGTGTCGACTGATTCAAGCTTCCAGTACTTCTGGGTCAGCGAGATTGCATACTTCTCTACCCTCGGCTTCATCAAGCTTTCATTCCTACTTTTCTTCCTCCAAATTTTCCCTGAGAAGCGCTTTAGGCAGATCGTTTGGGCCATTATCTACTTCCAAATCGCTTCGATGGTCGCGTTTGGTTTCGCAGCCGCCTTTGTTTGTACACCTGTCAGCTTTGCATGGAAGCAGTGGGACGGGGAACACACCGGAAAGTGCATCAACAACAACGCGCTCGCCTTCACCCACGCCGCGCATTCTATTCTCATCGACTTTGTAACTTTGTCACTTCCAATCACCCAGATCTGGAAGCTACATCTGGGAATGAAAAAGAAGATTGGCGTGCTTCTTATGTTTAGCGTTGGAGCTTTGTAAGTGGTCCACGCCAGAACACGACACAAGGAACAATTGCTGACACAAACACCGATAGCGTCACCGTGGTCTCAATGCTCCGACTCCGATCCCTTGTCCATTTTGCCAACACCACCAACATGACTTGGGACTACCTCGAAGCCAGCTTATGGTCGGTCATCGAATGCCAAGTGGGAATCATTTGTAGCTGTATGCCTTCCATCCGTCTTGGTCTTACCCGCCTCTTCCCCAGGATCATTGGAAGCACAAATCAATCTACTGCTAAGGACACTGGGGCTCCGTCTGGACGGAGCCATGGACTCAACACGTTCAGTGGGCTTACTACCAACGAGATCAATGTGCAGACTACGTTCAGAGTCAGTCATACGAAGAAGCCAAATACTCATGACGACGAGAGAAGCTTTGTGCAGTTGGTGGAGATAGACGGAGATTCGAAAAGTGCAAAAAGCTCTGCCAGCTAAATTTGCTGGACAGTACAGCTTGTCCGGCGTCAAAGACAATAAAACATCCAGCTGCACCTTTTCCCGCGTCATAGAAGCGATAAAGTTCGCAACGCGACGTTGAGACTCAATTATTATGATAGTCATTTATATCAGATGCCAATTTGGTAGACCGTACGAAGTGTTCCTGTACTGTACTGAACATACCTTCATGCCCAGCCAATATTCGTTATTCCGAGACATGTCCGAAGTCATCTCACAACCGTTCTCATGTTTAGTGGCGAGGTCCTGCATTGCGCCATAAGAAACGATCTCGTTGCTGCGCTGACAATGACGCGAAGACCGACGCGGCTCTTCGTGTAGCGACCCTGCCAAACCACGCCAGCCCCTGGTGAAAAACTCGAAAAGGTGCAAGTCAAAGGCGTAGGAGGAAAATCCACGCACAGAAACTGTATTATATGTATCTCAGAGGAAGACGCCAATCGGCGACGAACAAAACGCTTCAAATTGAAAGTGCTCATAACATTACACTACAAGTCGTTCGCGACTGCCTCAAGAGACTCCTTGAAAATATTGCAGGCCTGGGTCATTTCGTCCTCGCTAATGGTAAGCGGAGGGATGAATCTCAGAACGTCAAAAACCGAGGTGTTGAGAAGCAGCATATCCCGCTTGACGCACTCCTGAACAATCTTAGGCGCGATCTGCGGCTGCGCTCGTGCTTCCCTTGAAGCCGTATTTGAAGAGTCGGGCTGCAGTTCTGGGTTTGCAAACTGTACACCAACCATCAGACCTCTGCCCCGGATGTCTTCGATTAAGTTGCCAGCCTTTGTGCCAGACGCCTTGAGATTCTTCAAGAACGAGAAGATCTGCTCGGAACGAGCGGCGACATTGTCCAGAATATTCTCCTCGCGGAACACTTCGATAACAGCCTTGGCAGCAGCGCAAGCAACTGCGTTTCCAGCGTATGTACCGCCCATTGATCCAGGCTTCTGGAGGTCCATGAGATCCTTTCGGCTTGCGATTCCAGAAAGAGGAAAGCCGTTCGCAATTCCCTTGGCAAAGATCAGGATGTCAGGTCGGACACCAGACTCCTCAACGAAGAACATGTGACCTGTGCGGCCCATGCCGGATTGAACTTCATCGGCGATAAGAAGGATGTCGTTCTCGTCGCAAATCTTCCTCAGACCGTGCAAGAAAGCAGGAGGGGCAGGAACGTAGCCACCCTCGCCAAGGACGGGCTCTAATATGATGGCAGCGGTGTCAGAGGGCGACGTCTGCTGTTGCAGAGTCAACTTGACCTGGAGAAGAGCTTGGTTGACGAGCTCCTCTGTGGGCGTGTCTGGAGTTGCGCCGCCGAACTGGCTGTAGTAGGGGAATGCGGTTGCAAACACACCACCCATCAATGGGCCGTGGCCTTCGCCATAGATGCTCTTCGATCGTGTCATTGATGCTGTTGCGTTTGTACGACCGTGGTATGAGCCCTGCATGACGATGATGTTGGGCTTCTTCGTAGCACCGCGAGCCAGCTTGACAGCTGCTTCGACAGCCTCTGCTCCCGAGTTCCATAAGAAGACCGTGTCCAGGGATTTGTGCGGGAGAATTGGGATCAGCTCCTTGAGAAGAGCGATCTGTGCGGAGCTGAAGCCAATGTTTACTTGAGCGTGTGTGATCTTGCCGCACTGTGCGGCGGCAGCGGCGCTGACTTTGGGATGGCAATGGCCAAGGTTCACAACACCAATGCCGGATGTCATGTCAAGCAGCTTGACGCCCTTGTCGGTGGTGATGAAGGTGCCCTTGCCATCTTCGAAGACATGCTTCGTGAGGCGCCCAATTCCCTTTGCAATGTGTTGTTCACCGAAAGCTGCACCTTCGAGTTCAGAAGCGACGGGCTGTGTCGAAGAGAAGGTGCGTGAGGGGACCTGTGTGCTAGAGCGTGCGACAGCAGGCGCGACGGCACGCAAGGCCGAAGAGGAGCTTCTTTGCAACATGGCGGTCGTGTTTGCAGTCGTGATCGTTGAAGGTGACGAAATAGCGTAAAGTAAGAGGGCAGGGCGTCAACCAAGCACGGTAATACTTAACAGGACCTGACGTAGAGAGGGTGCGCGGGATTAACGTTCATATTCAAGATCGTCAACCTATCGATATCGGCCGACCTCGGGGATTTGGCGCGCCCTTGACGCGTGTGACGCCACAAACGCCACTGCGAGAGGATCTCGCATGTTTAGCGACTTTTCTGTTATTATGTGACTCAGAAGTGTCAGAGTTGAGACGCAGAAGCTGTAGGCCCCATCTACGCGGATGTTTGCGATTGCAGATTGGCGATGTTGCGCTGACGTCATAGCGCCTTGGTACAGGAAGGGAGGAACATTGCGGGACAACGCTCTGTCTTACTCAATTCTTTGCGCATAATTATTCCCATCTACATATCTTCAAGTTCGTACTCATTTACCCGTGATTTTCATAAATAATAGTAACAGATTCGAGGTGCAGCACTAGATCGAAAATCCGTTAATTACGATATAATTCCTGTTGAAAGTAGCTTTTTCCAGGTCCGATCCAACTCCCGTGTATCCAAATCTACGTGCAAAATCCAGCGCGGCCCAGCATGCCTCAGCGAGTCACAAATTGATCACTGGCGTTTGAGCTCCGGGAGGCAGCTGAACATCGATGACTGGTTGCGAAATGAATACAACTAGAACGGCTGAAAATCTGTGATGGTGTCAGCGTCGTTATCTGTTGGCGACATTACTAGCTCGATACTTACGCAGCTGTGGCAGCAAATATATCTGTCCTTGAGCTCGTCCCTTGCTTCAGAAAGATCAAAAGAACGGCGAACATAATTGCAAAGCCAGTAAAAAGCCAGTAATGCACAAGAGCAGGTCGCGTGTGCCGGAGACTTGAGTCAGCACCGCTATCGCGACCAGAGGCACCAAACACGCGATGACTGTCGTAAGACTTGATGTAAAGCGTAGAGCGGCATGCTCTGGAATCGATTCGAGGGTACTGAAGGCTCTCGACTCGCGCTTCACCATTGACGGTTCATCGACGGTCTGCGGCGTGGTTTGTATCTTCTTGGCATCGGTCGCACATGCATTGCCTCAGAGCGATTTTGATACCTCACTCTATTTCAGATTTCCCCATGTCTTATCGGGTCCATACTTGTCGCAGATGCCATTATTTCCTCCGTCATCACTTCGGAACCAACTGCGAAGGGAAGCCATGTTCAGAGTGTCAGGGGTTGGTAGCGCGCAGATCTTCGTCAATTGAAGCAAAGCCTTATCTACCTGGGGTCAATAAAGAGAGACCTTCATGGAATTGAGGACCCTTGATGAAGACGTACTATTCTGTCGCAGCAGCGATCTGCTCCTTCAACATTGAGTGGTGATAGCACGAATCGGCATTCTCTATCAGGCGCTGGTAGCTCTTCAGGTTCAACGTCGACTCCTCATCGTGTAGCGTTATGTGCTGCTGTAGAAGTTCTCATTCGGCTTGCAAGTAGAGCAAGTTCTTGATGTTGAGCTCTCTGAATCAGCAGGCTGCAAATTATGGTATTTCTGATATGATCTGAGCCAATTGAGACCAGGTGTGCCCATCTTTATAAGATAAACTCGAACGCTGAGTCCGACTTGGCCTCACAATGGAAAGACTGATGTCTTCCTGAACCAAATCCACGTAGCAAAGGCTCATCGGTAGTGCTCCTTGGGACACGAATCCTACACAGCATGACCTACAAGATAATTTGCCAAAATCTGTCGCTGTGGTTCTCGAACTTCGGCAGAGATTGACTTGAGTCTGCGATGGCTTCTCGAACTGTGTGTCACCATCCCCCGGTCTCGCGATCGTGCGGGCACTTCACCTTGCGCAATGTGACGTCTGTGTAGGGTGGCATATAGGCAAAGCGCAGCGATAAGTTGGGTTGCAACGGCCCCAGCCCAGACATAGCACATTCCCCTCAACCCTCTTCGACTGCCCAATCACATCAAGGGCTATTGCACTGGATTCTCCAGGTGGCGCTGGCTTCGCAAAGCTCGTCAGCGTCACCCCCAATCTGTCGCTGTTCGACCCAGCGCGCGAACGACTCTGCCCAACCGGTGAACTACTGCGACAGATTATTCTGATACCGGGTGAACCCACTGCTATCTTTGAATCGTTCAGCAGGCACCACTTTCGTATGTGAACGAGAGGCTGAGCTTCGGTGAACACCTGATCCTGTCATTGTGAGGACTTGGGGGCTGTCGCATCGTTGTGAAAAGCTCATGCCTTTTCTGCAGCGCGGCAATCAGTTTACGCCTCATTGTTACGCCTCATCCGGCATTTCACATTTTCACACACGAACAGCACCGCTTTTTAGTATGGCTAATCGCGCCACATGTGGTACGTACTTTGCTCTTGTTGTGTAATAATAGACTGATTGGAACGTAGAGCCTCCCTTCGACCTGGATGTTCATATTGCCCTCAAAACCAACAGCACCGAGACACAGACCATTCGGTGTTGGTTCGATACTTGTTGTTTTCAAGGCCACATTATCTCGAAGGAGTTTGTCGCAAGCCTCGGCTTCTCAGAGTCCGATTATGTGACTCTGACTCCAATAGAAGGGTTCGGTGGCCAGATGATGAACGAGACGATTCATTCAGTCGAAGCCGCAATCCGGTTATCTTTGCATCACAACACTGGCCCGAAGTACCGCGACATGCGCTTCTTGATCTCATCAACTCTTGACAGTCAACAAAGTGTCATTGGTACCAGATCCATCGTTAAACATGGTTTACTGTCCCCTCCAACATTTATGAGCGATGCTGCATCTCGCAAGAATCTTCACAAGAAATTGCCCGAGAAAGGTAAGCGAGCAGTCGTGTTCCACCCCTCAGCAGCTACACACTGTCACAGAGACATGGCAGATGAGATACTTGGAACACTTCAACACGACCTCAGCGAAGCGGAAATGAGTCTCATTACCCTTGAATCTGCAATCAAGAAGGAAGAGGGGCCAAAACGCGAACAACTCAAGGGACAGAGAGATGAGGCAAAACACAAACACGATATTCTGGGTTTGCAAGTCGAGATGCGACAGACGGAGTTGAATAAAAACATGAAAGTGGAAGATAGAAAACAGCACATCGACAAGCTAAGACAGGAGGTGGCCAATGGAGAGCTCACAGAGGCTGAACGTAAGGCAAAGCTACCTCAAAATTCAGAAAAGGTTCAAACAAAGGCATACGGCTCCCAAAAAAGCAATTCGGGGAGCCCGCTGTCGTCAATGCGCAGCCTTGATAGAGGAGCGTTAGCGCTTGATGTAGTTCTGTAGTCGCTCTACCTTTGAATAGCTTAGAGAGGGTCGAAGCCGCAAGGCAATTGGGAAGAGGCGCATCCATTTCCTTTGTTCTGGTAATCATAAACTGTACCAATACCCTGACAATGTATGAGTCCCTCGAATAACGGGTTTTGTATTTACATCTCCAAATTGTGGAAATAATCAAGGTATCAGTGCATGAGAATAATCATATCTGCTCGGCAAAACTACTATCCCACTGAGGAATCGACACTGGCCCGTCGATATGACGTCACTTAATAGTGTCAAACGCTCCTTTCGCAGTCTCTACTATCAGGTAAGCTTTGTGGAGAAGAATCAAGTGGTGGGGTTTAGCGCCAGCTCATGGCCTTCAAAAGTCCTATACCAGTGTGATGATATTATCGTTGGCAATATGTGCATACCACCCCTGGCTTTCCATCGAATAGTAGACGCCACTTACAGTCTAGTACCGCAATATAGCATATTAATATCATACGTGCGTAAGCTCCGTAAGTAACTGTCAAAGACTAGGTTAGAGCCTGCTTTACAGGTGTACAGATTAATGCACTTTCTCTCTTCCTACACCAGCTCTTTGACCACGAAGAGTACCTATGAACCTGCCCATTTGTAAGACGCTTGATTGAGCTGTCATGGAAGAGTTGGTCCGCACATACTGCTGACCACCGATGGCTGACTGCAAAAGAGCTCGGTACTTCTCAAATGCGGCCTGCAATTGACACATTTATGGGTAACAAACCCCATTTTGGCGTCCGCGACCAATCGTCTCCCAGATTTGGGCAACGAAATTGAGTAACCTCTGCATCAGACATGATTTGCCGACCGGTGGGATGCCTTCACTATCGTTCTCGGAAAGAAGATGAG
The DNA here is from genome assembly GCA_001599375.1 of Phoma herbarum. Lineage (NCBI taxonomy): Eukaryota > Fungi > Ascomycota > Dothideomycetes > Pleosporales > Didymellaceae > Phoma > Phoma herbarum. The sequence goes on along the minus strand of BCGR01000018.1, from coordinate 641,643 downwards.
CCCATGTTATCCGCTCATCATTTTTTTTCATCAACAGGCTCGCCCTCTTCTTCAAAGTAGTCTACTATTGCGCTCACGTCGATTCCACATTTGCTGTCAGCCACAAGACACGTGCGAAAGCGTACTGAGTTGTCCATGGGCTCCCTACCCAACTTCAACCACTCTTTGAACTGCCTGTTACTAGGTCAGACCGTACTGCGCATTTCAAGCATTACACTCACCAGCGGCCTTCATCGAGAGAGGCAGCACTCAGATCAGGCGACGATTGCTCGTTGTAATCAATCTTTGGGATTTCGTGAGCCCTCTCGCGTTACAAGGTTGTTTTCACTTGCGCCTTTGGGCATCTCATATGTGCGTCCCATCATTGTTCATCGTCGAAGTCTTTGGTAGATGACGAAGCCATTTTCCTGGCCTCACGTCTGGCTGGCCGTTGTCGTACGACACCAAGGCCATGTTCGCTGATGGGATAGAGAGGCAGGAGTCGTTCAAGAACCAAGGTTAGGAGGGACGCTCTGACTTGCAGCTCTAAGATATGTACCCGCCCAAAGGAAAGACGAGACACTGAATGCTAATAGCATGTTAGCACGTATTGTCAAAGAGCAGGTGGTGTGATTACATTTGAGAGGTGAAGTGCTGTGCCACACGCACGAACCATGATGGCGCCGTCTTGAATCCAGCTTTCGCTACCTACCACTGTGTTTGGCTATGTAGTTAGATCAAAAACGAATCGATACAACGATGGAAGCACCACGAGCGCCTTGGGATCTGACAACAAATGCGTGTTTTTCTTTTTGGGATGTTAAATCATTTCACTCTTCTTATCGTACAGACATGCATTGTTAGACGTATGCACATCTCGTCGCCATCTACGAATGACCTACAACGCAATGCCATTCTGCGAGTAGCGTCTAGAAGACCAATCCCTTGGTCTGCTTGCCACGCTCCTCTTCAAGCTTTTTGACGTTGATATTCTTCCAGATGAAGATAGATAGGATGCAAAGTGGCACGAAGCACGCGCCGGTGATGACCATCAAGCGCTGAGAGTGAGCATAAGCGCCAACTACAGCGTCACGTTCAGGTGTACCTTCGAGGAAACTCATCTGCGTGACAATGTCGCCGAAGATGATACGATACTGGTCCTTCGACTCTTCGGGGAGAAGCTCGCGAAGCTTACCGGGGGTGACGTTGTTCCAGATGGCACCAGCAATGGCGTAGCCGATCGAAGACCCAAATCCGCCGAACAGTCCCCAAAGCGCGCTAACACTTGCAATTTGCTGATGAGTGACAGGTGCCATGATAGCAAGTTGACCGCACTGCGCGAAGATGCCTGTGCCGAGACCCACAAGGACCTGTGTCAGAGCCAAGACACCAACAGGAGAATCGGGCTGTCGGAAGGGGATCAACAGTCCAGTTCCAAGGAGAAGAATAGGCACGCCTGTCATGGCGACCCACTTGAAGTTACCAGTGTAGGCGATGAGGAATCCGATGGGAGGGGCAAATACGGAAGACGTGAGGGAGAAGGAGTTCAGGATGTACCCAGCATGCTGAATGCTCAGCCTGTGAACGACTTGCAGGTACGAGTTGTACATTCCGTTCCAGCAGAAGACCGAGAGGAACATGACACCGTACAGGAGACAAGAGCCGAGGATGGTGCGTTCCAGGAGATACTTCCAGGGCAGGAATGGGACCGGAGCCAGGTATCTCTCATAGACAGCGAACGTGGGGAAGAGTAGGACGCCAAGGACAATCATGGCAATGATGTATGGAGTCTTCCATCCCTGTGGTGCATAGGACACGAGCGTGAATGGCAATGTGAAGAGGAGGAAAGCGGCCATGATCAAGATGATACCGAAGACTAATTGAGGTCAGGATAGAGACGATGAATGCGAACGATGTGTACTTACCATCAAATTCGATGGCATAGTGTGTAAGAGACTGGATCAGACTTCTACCCGATCTCTGCTTCTGAGCGTAGCCAGCTTTGCGAGCTTTACGGTACATGAAGAGCATGAGGGCCATCGCAGGAACGCTGCAAGCAACGAGAATGATAATGAAGGCCCCAAAAGCCCAACGCCAACCAGGGCCATATACAAAGTCATTGACTAGTTCTGGTCCGGCAAATGTTGCAGCGATCCTGGGTGTTTCGTTGATGCCGTAGATGATCATTCGGTTTTTGAGCGAGGTGATATCGGCGCACATAACATCGACAACGTAAAGAAGTCCAATGTGGCCAACCCAATAAAGAATGTGGCCTCCGATATAAGACTGAACGTTGGTACAGACAGCCTTGACGATCATGCCGCAAACGCAGACCAAGAGCATGAAGCAGAATCCCTCCACACGACCCCAGATATCGATGACTTTGGCCATGGTGAGCGGAGTACAGCCACCGAGTGCGGTGGAGATGACAGATCCCACAGTGAGCAAACCGTGAGATGCGAATTCCGATGTGACATATGGGTTGAGACCGGAGTCGATATAGTTCTGCAGCATGTCGACAAAGCTGATGAGATACAATCTATCAAAGTAAGTAGACGTTACATCTCCGGCCAGGAGACAACTTACAGAACGAACATGCTGATGAGAGTAGGCTTATCCCAGATGCTTGTGATGATACGGACGCGCTCAACGCCCCTCTGGAATTCCTGTACTTTCTCGCCATCGATGTCGACTTCGTTAGTGCTGGGTTCGGGGCTGATTGACCCGGCAGTGTGACCGACATTCTTCTCGACGTCAAGCCCGGGAGGGATTCGATCGATTCCCGACTGTGGACCACCAGCAGTGAGACTCATGGTGAACGTAGGAAGCAAGAACCAATGAAGTAACTTGTTCAGGAAGGCTGGATCCCGTGAGACTGAGGCCAGAAAGCAAGAGGGGCTGCGTTAGCTGGCATTATATACCCAGTACCCACGCGGCGGAAGCGCCATACGATGGGAGATTCGCCCCTGCCATCGCGCCGACAACCGGACAAGGAAGGTAAGTGTGGGAAAAATTGCGTCTCTCTCCCCACCACGAGGCTTCTGGATGTCTCAACGATAGGGCAGCCCAGCAGCCTCTCATTGCTCGATGATCTGATAAGATGGAGCGCCCAGAAAGCTGATCATCAGATAACTTGATCAGATATCCATCTCCGCCCGAATCTCCAATCATGGAACAGGCATGTGTGGGGCGAAGCGCCATCGTTCCGGACAAGGCCACCGTGCTGGGCAGGCCAAGAGTGCGGCAGGGTGCCCCAAGCCTTGGCTCGCTACGGCGAAGTTGTGAAAAAGGCCTTGGCTATACCAGGGAGAGTGAAAATTTGGTCGGTCATTCCTTGGCTTTACAGGCTTTCGAGTCCATGGTGAGCAAGTGTCGGGTTTTCCAGGAGATCGTCTGTGTTCCTGCCAGGCATTCGTGAGCCGAGCCCTGCGGACGCGAGCTCTACGGGCCAACTACGGCCTATTTTACGCTGATTGTGGTTCGTGAAGACGTGTAACAAGCATGAGGACGTATTGGTGATGGTTGAGTTCATTTCCATTAGAAGCAAAAGTGGCCCTGCGGGACGATGGAGCTCGCTCTCGCGTGCATGTGAGAATCCGTGGACGCGGTACGGTTGACAGGATGGCACGTTCCTTCGATCTGGCCAAACTTCGAAGTCAAGACATGCTGAGGTGGCGCATCATGCACGGAAGCCTTGTCGCGAGTGTGACATGCAAGAGCTATGGAAAGCGCAGTGGTAGTCGTCAAGAACTCGGTCTCGCTCTGAGAGCGAACGAACGAGCGAGTGATGTTTCACAGGGTCCAGGGCAGATGGGAAGGCCCGCGCTCACCGCCCCGCCGACTTCGGTCTTTTGTTATGGACTTCCACCACGGTCACAAGAACACTTCCAATAACGCGTCCGATTTGGTCCTCCTGTCAATAGCAATTGTAACATACCAAAATCGAGCGAAACAAAAACCCGAAAACTCCCATCTATCCATTTGCTTAGCCTTTCGACCCTGTGCAGTCAGTCACAAGTAAGCTTGACCTGCGCATCAGAGGTTGCACGGTAAATACGTCCTACGTCCTCTCCATGATAAGCTCACAGATGCACCAAAGTCCGACTCCTAGACTATGATCTGGCAGCGTCCGATGAACATCTTCCTCTCAAACTAACAAGGAGCTTCTTCCAAAACTGCCGCAGCTCTTTCGGGAACATCACCAGTGCACATTCTAGCGGATCACAATGATTGACTTGCATCAATGAAGAGTGTGAAAAAGTCTATTGGGTATCCTGCACACAAAATTCAAAACTATGTCTCGCTCAGGCCAAACGCTTAAGCATCAGCAGACAGCTTATTATCAACCTGCTCCTCCGTCACAACCGTCTCATGGCTGCCCTCCAATTCAGAGAGGACGATCCATGTAGGCAGAATGCAAAGCACCGTAAAGCCGAAGTTAATGCCAATCGACACGAAGTGGTTCGCATTGCCCTCAGACTGCATAGCCCACGCAACAGTCTGACCCAGCGCCTCAACACCACGTAGAATACCAGTGTGGTGAGACAAGTTGCTCAGATCGGTAGCATACTGGCCGACCAGCCAGTACAGGAACTGCTGGAACGCCTGACCGCCAAACTGCCAGAAGAACACAAGGGCATAGCTCTTCCCAAAGCCGCCTTGGAACCAATCGAAGACGGGCTTGGTGGCGACATTGTAGAACTGGTTCTGCAGAATGCTAGCCCAGATCCACGTCCCAATCAAGATTGTGACGATAGAGATGAAAGCAATCTTCGCGCGCTTCTTGATGTGGATCTTCTGGTTATCAAGCAAGTACGCGATGATGAAGGAACTGAAGATGCCCGCGAAGTTGGTGAAGAAGGAGCTGAACGCGCGGCTGCGCACGGTGAAGTACGTCGTCAGCCAGGTCGACATGAAGCCATTGTAGAAGTAGCTGATGAAGAAGGCAGGAAGCAGAAGCAGTATGCGGCGGCTGATGAACAGCTTGCCCACGGCACGGAATTCTTGACTCCAGCTTGCGGCGCGCTCGGTCACAATTAGGGTGCCATCTTTGCGCCAGACCTTGTGCGCAGGGGACAGGCAAAGTGCGATGGGCAGGCCGAGACACATAATGACGATGAAAACGATGTAGGTGGAGGGTGAGACAGATCCGGTGGTCTTGCGGTTTGCGTTGAGGCCGAGGTTGATGGCGCCGCCAACGATGGGCCCAGCGGCCTTTGCGGACTGCCAGATAGCAAGGTAGAAAGCGCGGTCGCCGGGAGAGGGGTATCCGATGATGATGGCTGCTTCAGCAGCCCAGAAGAAGCCTGCGCTGATGCCGCAAAGGGCACTGCCGAAGAGCATGAACCATGTGTTGGCGCTGACATTGTTCGTGTAGAGGCCAGCACCGTACAGAGGGTAGCCGATAGCTCCCAGAGCAAGCCCATAGTTCAGGCCAATACGGTTGTTGATGGCACCGGCCAGGACGCACACGACGGCGAAGAGACCGTAAACAAGGGCGTTGGCGGCAGAGACAGCGTACGGCTCAGCAGCACCACCGGCTCCTAGTCCACCGAGGGCGTCCCACATACCGGGAGCCGTGAAGGAGACACCGCATGCTACGATGATCTGGAAAGGCACCGAGCGAAAGAATGACTTGGTCTTGCGAATGGACACAGCATCCGAAGCGACAGAGGATGTAGACATGACGAGTGATCCTGGGAGGCTTATCCCGACCGAACGAAGAATTTGAAGGAGATGATAGTGAACAAGCACTCACACTGCAGGACCTACATTTTATTTATCTACTTGGTGCATTACCTTCATGAAAATATTTTCGATGATGGTTGAGGCGACCACATAGCGAATGTCGGTGGGGCGAGCACGACATCGGGAGCTAATGACTCGTTCGCATCAAGACCCTAGTTTCCCACGCTCTTGGAACGAAAGTTTTACGTTGAGCTTTGCTATGCTACGCTCGCTTCGGAGTCGTGAAATTGGAACGGTAGTTTCCTGAGGCTCAAGCCGGGCCCTACCGAAGCTAAGCGTGGAGATCGGGAGAGCCTTGAGCCGCATCTGGAGTGTTGGTATGGTTTTGGTGGTGGAGAGCGCGCGTCTGTCGAGACGAGGCTCCGCATCTGAAAGACGGAGCTCCACGTGCAGCTCCACTCCCCATCAACACGCCCACAGCCTGGCCGCATAGTTCCACGAAATCGCCTGAACCGTGACCGCAGCACTGGAGTTTTCATGTGTCGAGCAAAGGTGGCGGCCGCCATGGTCGGCCGCGCAGCGTTCCTGGCGGGCGGTTCCTGAGGGCATGCTTGCGGCGAATGCGGGCACCGCGGTGGTGAGGTGAAGGACGTGCGGTTGACTGCAGATTAGTAGCGGGGGAGCCGTCAGCAGCTTGCAATGGCAGGCTGTGCCACACAGTGCTGTCTCAAGACCAAGGATGGATACATATCATCGAGACGAAGCTGGGGCTGCCTGCGATTTTGTTCAGGTACCAGGTGAGGATGACGAAGACGGCGTAGTCAGCACCAGTTGATAACGAGGTCCCCTATCGGCGAATAGCAGCGCGCAGACGCTCGAATAGGTGAGGCCTGGGGAGCTTTGGCTACCTTTGGCATGGTGTAGCCGTTGGAGCAGCGATGCCCTCGATACCCCGCGTGTGTCTGTCTGGACGTCTTCCGTGCCAGTGAGTAGCAGTGCACTTGTCGCTGCTGCAGCGATACGGATTCACGATGCAGCTGTGTCCCAAGGAGGTGCGTGGCTCGTCTGGGCGGTTGCTGGCCGCGGTGCAGCAGCTGCAAGGATCCCCCCCTCGCTGACCCACCGCAGCTCGACAAGCTCGTCATCTCCCAGCTGGGACTGCTTGCCCAGCGCCGACTGGCACGCGGCGTGAAGCTGAACCAGAGTGAGGCAACAGTAGGCTCTTCGCACACCCAGACACGGAGGGGCAGCAGTTGACAGTCCCAGGCCCTCATCGCGAACAACCTCCAAGAAGTAGCACTCCCGCCTGCACGCGCACCCGTGAACGCTCGCTGAAGGCGCACAGCTTATCCGCGATGGCAACCACTCCGTCGCCGACCTCATGGCCATGGGCAAGACCATGCTGGGCCGCCGCCATGTCCAGCCCGCCGTGGTCGCCGGCCTGCACGAGCTGATGGTCGAGGGCACCTTCCCCACCGGCACCTACCTCGTCACCGTCCACCATCCCATCTCGAGCGACGATGGCGACCTCGAGAAAGCCCTCTACGGCTCGTTTCTGCCGGTGCCCTCCAACGACATGTTCCCTCTCCCCGACTCGAGCGTATACGAATACGAGAAGCAGCCCGGCGCAGTTGTGGCTGTCAAGGGTGAAGCAGGCATTATCAAGCTGAACGAGGGGCGCAAGCGCATCAAGCTCAAGGTCAAGAGCACGGGAGATAGGCCCATCCAGGTCGGGTCGCACTACCACTTCATCGAGACGAACCCCCAGCTATCTTTCGACCGCGTTCGTGCCCACGGCTACCGTCTGGACATTCCTGCAGGCACATCGGTGCGTTTCGAGCCCGGCGACACAAAGACCGTCACGCTGGTACAGATCGCTGGAAACCAGGTCATCAAGGGCGGAAACCGGGTTGCATCCGGCCACATCTACGATACGAGCATTGCGGACGGGATTGTGGAGCGATTGACCGCGGGCGGTTTCCTGCACGTCCCGGAGCCAGCGGGTGATGCCGCACACATCGACATCTGCACCATGGAGCGCCAGGCGTACATCAGCATGTTCGGGCCTACCACGGGAGACTTGGTACGACTGGGCGCCACCGACCTCTGGGTCAAGGTTGAGAAAGATCTGACCCGGTACGGCGACGAGTGCGCATTCGGCGGCGGCAAAACACTCAGAGAAAGCATGGGTCAAGCGTCAGGGCTCTCTGATGCTGACACGCTGGACACGGTCATAACGAACGCTCTCGTGGTGGATTGGTCAGGTATCTACAAGGCGGACATCGGCATCAAGGACGGCGCCATCGTGGGCATTGGCAAAGCAGGCAATCCCGATGTCATGGATGGCGTTGATCCCAACATGTTTATTGGGTCGAACACCGATGTCATTGCAGGCGAGCATCAGATTGTGACAGCAGGTGGCTTCGATACCCACATCCACTTCATCTGTCCCCAGCAAGCTCAGGAGGCGATTGCATCAGGCATCACAACTATGCTTGGTGGTGGCACTGGACCCAGCACCGGCTCAAAAGCTACCACTTGTACTCCAGGCAAGACACACATCAGGCAGATGCTGCAGGCCATCGATACCCTCCCCTTGAACTTTGGCATCACCGGGAAAGGCAACGACGCAGAGGTCGAGCCCTTACGAGAGCAGGCAGAAGCTGGAGTTTGTGGCCTGAAGTTGCATGAGGACTGGGGAACCACGCCTGCAGCGATTGATGCATGCTTGACTGTGTGCGACGAGTACGATATCCAAACCCTGATCCATACTGACACCCTGAACGAGTCTGGCTTCGTCGAGCAAACCGTCGGTGCCTTCAAGGGCAGAGTCATCCATACTTACCATACCGAAGGTGCAGGTGGAGGGCATGCACCAGATATCATCAGCGTTGTCGAGCACGACAATGTGCTTCCCTCATCCACAAATCCCACTCGACCGTATACGCGCAACACCTTAGACGAGCATCTTGACATGCTCATGGTCTGCCATCACCTGTCCAAAAACATCCCAGAAGACGTAGCCTTCGCCGAGTCACGCATTCGCGCCGAGACGATCGCAGCCGAGGATGTTCTCCATGATCTCGGCGCCATTTCGATGATGTCGTCTGACTCGCAAGCAATGGGTCGATGTGGCGAAGTCATCCTCCGTACCTGGAATACAGCGCACAAGAACAAGGTCCAGCGCGGATTTCTCAAAGAAGATGAAGGTACCGGGGCCGACAACTTCAGGGTAAAGAGATACATCAGCAAGTACACCATCAACCCAGCCATCGCTCAGGGAATGGGTCATCTCATTGGTAGCGTCGAAGTTGGCATGCTGGCAGATTTGGTGCTGTGGCATCCCGCAAACTTCGGCGTCAAGCCGACGCTGGTCGTCAAGAGTGGAATGTGCTCCTATGCTCAAATGGTAAGTCGCGCTCTCTTCTGCCCCAATGGATCGCTACTGACGTTCACAGGGTGACCCCAACGCGTCGATTCCGACGGTGGAGCCCATCATCATGCGCCCCATGTTCGCTCCCATGGTTCCTTCTACGTCTATTACATTCGTGTCCAAGGCTAGCATCGACTCCGGCGCCGTTGCATCGTACGGTCTGCGGAAGCGTGTCGAAGCGGTAAAGAACTGCAGAAACATCGGCAAGCGAGATATGAAGTTCAACGATGTGCGGCCGAAGATGAAGGTCGACCCCGAGACTTATAGGGTAGAGGCGGACGGGATGCATTGTACTGCTGAACCGAGTGAGGAGTTGCCACTGACGCAAGGATATTTCGTCTATTAGGGCATCTTGCGTGAGTTTAGGATAATTATGAAGGCTGCTTTATGTCCCCCTCCGTACTCTCCTATCGACTTTAGACTGATGCGCAAAGATAAAGATCATTCGTTAAAGTCGCCCACTCTCTGGCTTGCGCGTCGCCTGCCGGCTCACCGAGAACCGAGCTCGCAAGGAACACGCTCTGACTACATGTCTCTTGACATCCAACCGAGCGTGGTTGAACTCGATTTTTCCAGCAGCCTCACATCATCTAGAGCTCCTTCCTATAACACACGCTGTGCTCCGATTCAGTATATCCCCCAAACAACTTGCACTGAGCGAAACCGCATCTTTCATAGAACCGTCGAGCTTTCACAAGAAACGCGCCCGTCTCCAGTAATAACTCTGTCCACCCTCTAGCTCTGGCCTCCTTCTCTAGGCTCTCCAGCAGCAGTCTCGCAACAGAACTGCTCGATCCCTGCACTGGCCCTCGATGACCCGGGTCAACGAACATGCGCTTCACTTCAGCAGCGGAGGAGGACAGCGGGCGCAGACCGCCGCAGCCAACTGGCACGTCGTCTCGGTATGCAATCAGAAAGATCGGGACGTCTGCTGCTGAGGGCGGTACGCCGGGCTCACAGCCTCCGAGAGAGTTGATCTCGGTTCTCTGGAGCGCGCGCAGGTGGATGCTGTCTGGGTGGTCCCAGGGCACGGGGGTGATGGCGATGCTGGTGGACGACATGGGGAGAGAGCCTGAGACGGCGCTTCGGGGAGAGTCTGGTTCTGAACGCGCTCTGTCGCAAAGGATATATTTGAAGCGATGTGGAAGTATGAGCCGTTGACATGGCCTTGGTGACTCACGGGACTCCGGCGATGCGCCCTATAGGAGACACTGCTAACCCGAGCCGGGACCCACATTGCCGCGATAACGTTGATATCTAGCTTTTGTAGCTGTCTATTACTGGCAAGAAGTCACCGAGCAGTCGTCACTATCGATGTGACTTTTCGGGCGAGATTCAGTTAGTCATGCGAGACACTTTTTGCACTAACACTGTGACGATGCAGCAAGTGATTAGAAGGCATTGGGACCCCAATATAGCCCTTCCATGTATTAAGAGTAAAGATTTATTTCAATTTCTCCCTACCGGGCATCCTTCACTTCAACCTTCCAGGCCCAATGATCCCCGTCAGCTTCCTTGGTGCATCACAACATGCAGCTCACTGCCCCTGGTGGTTCTGATCGTTCTGCTCGGTACCCTGGACGCGTGTGCCCTCGCTGTCCATACCTTCACGCTCCGCCCGCTGGCGTTCTTGCTCGGCGTAGTAGTCGGCGTCCACGTTCCAGGCGTGCCATCCAGCGTAAACCAGCCCGACGGCCGGTACAGCCACTGCTGCGGCCTCGAGGAAGGTGAGTGCTTGATCGACGGGCATGTCTTTAATGACGATGGCGAAGTAGTGTTTTTTGTGGAGGAGTAGGCTTGTTGTTGCTGGTTGTGACTGCGAGGTGTTGGGGCTGGAGGCGTTTGTATGACCGAGGATGGCGCTGTCAGCAATGTTTTCGTGTTGTCAATGTGGATATGGATATCACAGTGATAATTGCAAGAGGCGAGCAATTATATGAGTAGGGTCGAGTCGCGAGTCAGGATTCTGTGTACGCTTTGTCTCAATATGCAGTGATGAGGATCGGCTCGAGAGGTGTGGCGTCCTTGTACAATGCGTACAACGGGGTCTTTGTCACATGCGCTGCCTGGGCGAGATGCAGGGTGAAGGGCGAAGGCCATGGCCGTGGAAATGGAAACGGAAACACTAAATTGGGCTCAATATACAAAAGAAATGCCGTATGGTATCTGTTCGCAGTCCCCCAAACGCCTGGCAGTATCAAAGCACGACTCGCGCAGACAGGCTTGCTTAGCTGTGCCTCACGTCCCGAAACCGGTTCTCGTAAGTCGACCACGCCTCTTCACTTGTACTGCGGCACGCCGCTCGGTGGCGCACCATGACCGTTCCCGCCGTGCATCATGACGGCCGGCTGGCCTCCACCGCCCTGCATCTGTTGCTGTACGTCCGGGCGGTACTTGATGTCTTGCCAGAAGTTGCAGATGTGGCAGCCGACTTCCTTGTAGGGCTTGAGCGAGAAGGGGATTATGGGGACGAAGCAGAAGGTGAACCATTCCCTGGGACATATCAGCAGAGTGGCGTGTGGTGCTCGGTGAGCGGGTGCTGGCAGACGTACCAACGCTTCATCACCCTGCCGGAGAAGTTGCCGCAGTTCTGGCATTGCACTGTGATGTGCTCGGCGCCCTTGAGCTGCGAGTTGAATGCTGCGCACGTGTCAGTCGTGCCGGCACGCCTCGACGATGCGCGCAAACGTACTGTGTGTCCCGCACGTGAAGAAGAAGAACATGTTTGCGGTTTTCGTGTGCGCTACGGATGCGCAACTGCAATATGCGTGATTTCGTTGCGCTTGCGCGTTGCGGGCGATCGAGCGGAGGTGGTGCGGAGAGGTGGAGCTATGCGCGAGCTGTGGGTTGGCGATGCAAGGGTACTGTACCTTAGCTTGCAGTAATCTCGTCACACGGCGGGCGCGTTTGATTGTATGGTAGTATTCAGGATCGCTGGGTCGGGGCGAGCAGGCGAGAGGGATCTTGGGGCAGAGCAGGAACAAGGTCGTGGCAGGCGCTGCGTTTAATCATCTTGTTGACTGGGCGCCCAGGAATCTTGCCCGAAGGCGCGTCATCACTCAGCCACATTTCGTGGCGCTTGGCTCACCACAATTCTTCGCGCATCCAGCACGAGCGGAATGCATTGCGCGCGCCACTCAATGCCCACAGAGACGAAAGAACAACGTGCATGGGTGAAATGCTTGTTTTATCTGTCCATGGGCTTGCAATGCCGCAAAGAAACTCGTGATGCTCATCGTGTTCTGAAAGCAACACCCTTTCTTCTCGGACCCCCGTGAACCCCACTGATGCCGCTGAGAAAACGGACAACGGACAGAGTTGACCACCAACCGACAAAAAAGAAAGGCACGAGTCCGAGCCGGTCCACGGTTGTGGCGATCAAGCAGGTGCCGAGTCCTGGAATCTGAGCTGAGATGAGAAGCGGGCTCCAGCAGACCAGGTGCTGTTCAAGAATGGAAAGCAGATGATAACTCCAGACGTCCAACGATACTCTAATCCAGTTGCTGGTGCTTACTGGGTCTTGAACAGGAGGATGGCGCAATGTCCGAGGTAGAAATAGATGAAGTGCTTCGTTTCTGCTGGCTGTCAGTCCAAGTCAAGGGAAGAGGTGATGATTGGACCTACCGTGAGTAACGAAACTGCCAAAGTTCCTACCGACAATACAGTGCCATGTTGCGCCCTTGCGGTTGTCGAACTTGGTGGGGTCAGTGTGTCTACTCGTGCCGACGTGGTACGGAGCTGATCTTGTTCACTCACTTCCTTCTTGATGAATTGTGCGATGTCCTTGGGAGAACGTCAGTTATTTCTTCTCCAATTTCTCGTAGAGTTTCCATTTACCTTCTCGATGGTGAACTGCTCCATCGCCGCCTGTGCTACGAGGCTGTCAGCGTTTCAGTCAGCCGCAGCTGGTGCAAGGTAACTCACCAACTTCAATGGCTTCGGTCTGCATCTCCTCGCTCTAGAGTAGTGTGTCAACAAATGCCAGAAGAGGAACGAGTTGATCTTCGTACCATGTCCGCAGACTTGATCTGCGCTGTCAAGGTGTTAGCTCGCGCTCGTGATGCAAGTGTACTCATAGGGGCCATACCCTCCTGCTTGTGAGCATCAGACTTCTCGCTGGCCATCTTGTCGGTCTTGGAAGTGTCGATTGTGTTGTGAAGGGACTGCGCTGTATGTTTTGTAGTTGGGAAGCAATGCCTGCGCGAAGCTCTGTGTTTGTTGTAGGGCTTGGTGTTGGTGTTGGAGCAGCTGGCCAGTGCGAAACAGCAGGAGCCACCAGCCGTCCGGTTCGGCCTATCGGAGCGCTAGCGTGCAGTGACGCTAAAATTTCCTCGAACTTTTTGGCGAAGCTTTGGAGCACCTTTCCAAGGTTCCTACCACACTCGCGTCGCTAGTTGTGTCGCCTTCACTCGAGCAGGCCACAGCTCGATCCTCACACCATGGAGTCGTCGCGTATCTTTGTGCGCGGACTGCCGCCAAAGTTCACCGAGGACGACGTGCGCAAGCACTTCGCCAAGTTCCCCGTCACCGACGTCAAGTTCTTCCCGCACCGCCGCATTGGCTATGTGGGCTACAAGACACCAGAGGACGCCGCAAAGGCTGTCAAATACTTCAACAAGACCTTCATTCGGATGACCAAGATCAATGTCGAGATTGCTCGCCCGGTAAGCCTGTTCATCAGCGCTTTGAAGAGAGCGGGGCTGATAGATTCCACAGATATCAGACGAGCTGCTCCCCAAGTCACGGCGCCAGATCAAAGTCGAGAAGGCTGCACCGAAGAGCGACGACTACTTCCCGCCTCCGAAGAAGGACAACGAGCTTAAGCGGAAGCGGGAGGAGGCAGAGCAAGATCCTAAACTGAAGGAGTTCCTCGAAATCTACCAGCCGCCTTCCAAGACGAACATTTGGACAGACGGAGACGCACAGATTGCTGCTGGCAACTCTACTGCTGTCGACGAGCCGGTGCAAGACGTCGTTGTGCCTGCAGACGAGAGCGACGACGAATATCAGGTCATTGCGAAGAAGGCCAAAACCGTCGAGACGCCGAGGGAAGTGGCAGAGGAGACACAGTCCGCCCCAGCGCCAGCATTAGCGCCTGTCACTACCACCGAACAAGTCCTCGAAGCAGATGCGGATGCTGCAATGCCAGATGCGCCGGATGCTGCTGCAGTCGACCAACGTCCCACAACTGACGATGATTGGCTTCGATCTAAGACAAATCGTCTGTTGGACCTTGTCGAGGACGACGATGTTCCCGTCGCGCCTGCACCGGCACCAAGCAAGCCTGTCGCTGAGAAGCGCGACTCGCCCGTAGCTGCAGAACAGCAACCTGAGTCTACACAGCCCACCGCTGAAGTAGTCGCCCCCGCTGCACCATCAGAGGAAGACAAGATCAGAGAGACCGGACGACTCTACCTCCGCAACCTGCACTTCGAGGTTGCTGAAGAAGACATCAGGAACCAGTTCTCCAAGTATGGCTCGCTTGACGAAGTAAGTTCACATCTTTCCACTCAAATCCCCCTGCCTTTAGGATGAATGTCAAGATAGGGACAACTGATGCTTAGGCATTTGAAGTTACCTTGTGAGAGTATTTTAGTAGATGTCTCTCTGATCTGATATTGGCGAACTCTGTCACGTTGTCCAGTTCAAATTATACATAGGAGCAATGACTGACCAAGCCAGGTTCACGTTCCACTGAAGAAGGTCGATGGCAAAGGCAAGGGCTTTGCTTTCGTACAGTTCAAGGACCCTGAGGATGCTGTGAAGGCTTACGACGAAAATGACAGCACCATCTTCCAAGGTCGTCTTTTGCACATCATCTCGGCCAAGGCGAAGAAGGACACCAAGCTCGATGAGTTTGAAATTTCCAAGCTGCCGCTGAAGAAGCAGAAGGAGATTCGCCGCAAGCAAGATTCAGTCAAAGCCACCTTCAACTGGAACTCGTTGTATCTCAACGCCGATGCAGTCATGTCTACCCTCGCCAGCCGCATGGGAATCAGCAAGGCAGAGCTGCTAGACCCAACATCTTCGGATGCTGCGGTCAAGCAAGCTCATGCTGAGACACACATCATCCAGGAAACTAAGAATTATTTCGCTCAACACGGTGTCGATCTTGAGGCCTTCAAGAACAGTGCAAAGGGCGACACCGCCATTTTGGTGAAGAACGTCCCGCACTCCGTAACTGCCGATGAATTGCGCAAGACGTTCGAAGAACATGGCAAGGTTACGAAATTCCTCATGCCACCAACTGGTATGACTGCTATCGTGGAGTTCTCAAATTCTGCAGAGGCAAAGACCGCATTCATGGCGCTCTCCTACCGTAAGATGAAGGACTCCATTCTCTATCTTGAGAAGGCTCCCAAAGACTTGTTCAAAGAGGGCTTTGTTGCACCTGTGATTCAAGCCACATCTGGTGGCAAGACGGAGACAAAGCTCAGTGCCACAGACTTGCTCGAAGAAGGCCCTGAGCCCGATGCGTCTAACACTGCCACTCTGTACGTTCGCAATCTCAACTTCTCAACCACGACCGAGCGTCTCACGGAGCTGTTCAAGCCCTTATCCGGCTTCCGTAGCGCCAGGGTCAAGACCAAGATCGATCCGAAGCGTGGCGTTCTCTCGATGGGTTTTGGTTTCGTTGAGTTTGACAGCCCTGATACGGCAGCTGCGGCGCTCCGTACGCTGGACGGGCATGACCTGGAAGGTCACAAGCTGCAAATCAAGGCATCTCACAAGGGTGCAGATGCGGCGGAGGAGCGTCGCAAAGAAGACGCTGCGAAGAAAGCAGCGAGCACTAAGATTCTTATTAAGAATTTGCCCTTCGAAGCTAGTAAGAAGGAGGTGCGCGCCCTGTTCACCCCTTACGGCCAGCTTCGGTCCGTCAGGGTACCCAAGAAGTTCGACTCCTCTTCACGTGGTTTCGGTTTCGCTGAGTTCACTACGAAACGCGACGCGGTTAATGCCATGAACGCTTTGAAGAACACCCATCTTTTGGGTCGACGATTGGTTCTTGCATTCGCTGAGACCGAATCGGATGACCCTGAGAAGGAACTGGAGAAGATGCAGCAGAAGATGGGAGCACAGGCCAACAAGGTTGCTCTCCAGAAGCTTACTGCAGGCGGCCGCCAGAAGTTTAATGTTGCAGGCAACAACGACGACCTAGATGAATGAGCTTCAGCGCGTGCGTACTCTGATAGGAGTAACCTGCAAACTCTGCGCGTCACCGTCAGGCTGTGCCGTCCCTAACAGCACCCCTTGCTTCCTCGGCCAAAGAGACGAGGCCCGCCCTTCGCAACGAGACCCCGCGGTGCACTGGAAGCGGGCCAGGTCACACCTTGCACTCAGCTTCTACATGTAAGTCACCGCTCCAGGATATTGGCACAGAGACCTGAATCAATGGGCATGGCCACCACACTGGGTTTCAGTTATACTGAGACACAACGAGCAAGGCAGCCACAAACGAGACGATGTCGATCATACAAACTCGACTCACATAATTCGTTGTTGACCACTGACATTCATTCTTGCTCAAAGCATTCCAAGCCGAGTTCTCCCTCGCACACGTCCAATCAGATGACGGTTGATCAGTCGGCAATTACCTGATGCCCTTGCTCCGCTGCTAACCAGGCATTATTTACCATTCCAACAGACTAAGGAATCGCGAAGAGTGTAATTACTTGGGCAACAAGCGAAATGGCGATAGGTGGGCGACCACGACGCCCGTAGGTAGCGTGTTAGCCTAATTTTATGGTTGTCGGGATGCTACCTTGGTGACCGATCCTGCATCCACTTCAAGTATAGCCGAGTCCTATCGTACCTGTCAGACGGCTTCCCTTGGGTGCACCGCGAATCCAGTTCCTTCTGCCAAGCGGCCCTCTTCTCTGAGGGTCGACCGTTGGGGTACCCTCTTATATCATTGATCAGTATCTGCATACCTTTGCCACATACTCGAACCGCATTCTCTTAATCCTCTTTCACAATCCACAGTCACTCATTGCTCCAACTGCCTGACGTTCCTTCCATTTCTGCCTGAACTACGCAAAAGTCATCATTCTTACCCTTAATTCACTCCATTCTTTAGACTCTTTACATACCAAACATACCATGGAACTTCAACACCGCCAGTCAGGTCTAATGTCTGGTAACGGCTCTGCCTTGAACACACCCTCAGTTGGAACACCACTCGAAGGGTCGTCATCACTTCGCGGTGTTCTCCAGGAACGATCCGCCAATTGGCCACACGACAATACCGCATCACCACTCACAAGCACACAATCGGCGATACAGAAGGCTTCTCGCAGCCAAAGTCCTACCGAAAATGTCTATACTCAACAACCTACAAATCCGGGGGCCTACTTCACAGGCAGCCTTCACGCCCCTCATCACATCGGGTTGGCAGGACATGGGGTAGAAAGGAACGAGGCACAGATCGAGCGAGACATCAAAAAGCTATACGCACTACTCGGTCGATCCGACAAGTACCAGAAGTACCGAGAGAAGCAACCTCAATTGACGCCACAGCAATTCATTGAGAGAGAGGCAAGAGAAGCAAAGATGAAAGTTGACAAGGACAACAAGAGTCCAGAGAAGAGCGTCTGGCCCGAGTTTCTGGAACACGCTTTCTGGAGAGGTGAGTCGATGCCTACCCGATTTTTCGACCTGAGCATGGAAACAACATCGACTGACAGCACGTCAGCACTCATCCGATGGCCGCCAATGGGACGCAAGAAGTTCATGCTTGATGGGGCTCTTCGCGGCCGCAACGAGCTCATCCAGGACTCAATCTACAAAGATACAGGAATCAGAAGAGACCGCAAGCAGGTATCGAGTCACCTTCAAGTGCTCAAGCAGCATCTCAAAGACCAGCCTCGTGGTGAGTACATCCAAACTGAGGTATCTATGCGGTTTGGCAGTGTCGATCTCCCACCACGTCTGGAAAATTTGTTGTCGCTAGGGATTTCCTGACTCGCTCAAGAGGCTGACACACCACGCGACAGTGCTTGTATATATGGCAACAAAGGACGAAGACAAGAAACGCCACCGCGGGAGGGAGGCTGCGAACGCGTATCACTTGTCACACTTAGGCGGGCGCCACCACCCGTCGCAGCGCGTGGGCAGCGGGTCGAAGTACGATTACAGCGCCTCGGTGCCTCTCTGGTCTGGACATGGCGCATCGCATCTTGGCTTAGGCTTCGGTGCTACAGGGGCGTCGCCTTACACTGTGACAGACTTCACCATGTTGGTGGAGGATGCAGATCAGCCCGTGCACGACTTCACATCCTTGTCACGAGATGGACGACAACCAGATCTGAGTGTGACAGATACAGCGCTGTGGCACAGACAATATCCTGAATTTGCATTTCTCCAGAAGCATACCGACGACTGGGCGAAGAAGCACCAGAAAGTTCTCATTTGCGATGCTTCGATCAAGGTCATGACCGAAACACGACCCAATGCGCACCTCTCTATCGCCTTCGATCTCCACTCACACCGAGATCTGCGACCTTTCGACTCCCTAGTCTGCACGACTCGGTTCTATGATGATGGAAAAATGGATGCCGACCCGCAGTTCGATGGGCCACATCACCACGATCTAAAGGAGCACCGCACATCGTGCGAATACACACCCGACCCACATGGTTGTAGTGGCCGTTTACGCCTTGCCTTCGGGTCTCGCTTCTGGGTCAATCGAATGTCGAAGTACCAAACTCTTCGTCACAAGGACGACAGCCTTGTCGGCCGCTCTCTCATGAGGCTTACAGCAACTCAAGACGTCTACGGCATCAGTCCCAGTGGC
The DNA here is from genome assembly GCA_001599375.1 of Phoma herbarum. NCBI lineage: Eukaryota > Fungi > Ascomycota > Dothideomycetes > Pleosporales > Didymellaceae > Phoma > Phoma herbarum. The sequence continues at coordinate 622,750 of BCGR01000018.1, read as the reverse complement.
GGCGCAGAATGCATCCTCACGATCCTCTGGCGCTTCCGACAAACACGCGACTCTGTCGAAGTCGGGCAAATGAAATGGCGCGCCGTATCTTTCGGAGCCCTCCAAACAGGCCTCAAGCAAGAGTGGACGAAGCAAGAGTCGCTCGACACCCTAGACTCGGACCTTCTCGAAATGGCTCCCTCGCAGTCCCAGCCTGCATCTCAATCGGTATACAACCCCCAATCATCCCTGGACCAACTCACCCACCACGCCTACGCAGTCCAACCCTACCACGCACAGTCCCAACCCCCACAACTCCACATCGACACCCTCGCTTCATGGCCCTGCACAGCACCTGACCTCTCCACCCCATCTGCCTCCGCCGCGCCCAGCACCGCAACAGACCATTCTTTCGCCTCTCTACCACACATGTCGCACAGCCAGGACACAGCGCCGGGTTGTGACTTGAACGATTTCGACTTCACAGGGGGCCGAATCGACATTAGTGGCGCGTTTTCACCCGCAATCATGGCGAGTTACGATGCCTTCTCTGCGTCTCAGAGCGACAGCCTGTCCGGCCTGAACGCACTGAGCGGCATGGATCACCAATCTCTGCTAGAAATGGGCTTAAGCGCAAACGACATCGCGGCAATCGGGGTGGCTTCCACACACGCCCTCTCCGATCCATCACTCTCCCAGCTTGGTAATGGAGCAGCAGGAGGCGTACAGAGCTGCTACAGCACGAAGCCAGTGCCCAGCTGGGCGCACTCGGGGTCGCTCATTTCCACGCTCGAATCACAAGCAGAAGGCTACGTCTCGCCATGGGGCACACGTCCTCCGCAACAAACTCCGCACCTCACGCACACGCACCACGCGCCGCAACCGCAGGTGCAGCACCCAGTCCACCACACGCCCCTACCCATCTCGACTTATGCGAGCGACGAGCTCGTCGGGCATGGCCCTTTGCACTCGAGCGCCGCAAACCTTCACCCCACGCTCTGGAACCTCGCGAGCCCCTTCCACGAGGACACGAGTTCCGGAGCGCTGAGCGCCGGTTTGTTGGGCGGCATGGGCGTGCAGCACAGCGTGATGGAGCGGAAAGACAGTATGCAGCAGAACGGGCTTGGGCTGGGTGTTCTGGATCTGATTGAGCGGGACCAGAGGGCGCGCGGATACTGAGCGTAACTTCATGACCTCAGTGGGTGGACGGAAAGCGGACCTTGTTACGACTACGATGTTACGATGCTTGTTATGAGATTCACGGTCGAGACTACTATTGTAATGTAATACTTCTAATGATGCATATGCTAATCTGAAACGGGTCCACTCTCACTTGGACCATTGTGCATACATACAGTAAGATGAGAATGCGTGATAAATGGTTTATTTCGATGATGGGTAGCTACGATTCTATTCAAAGCCAGACCCCAACCACTGGCCCAACCCGTTTGCCCATGCGTGTTTGACAGTCTGATGCCTAGAATACCACTTCTCAGTTTTATGATACTAGCAACTAGTGCACGCAGCTGTGCCTCATTCCGATTTCTGAGGTGTTGGATTTGCTGAAGAAGAAAAAAAAGAACTCGTCAAGTCGCGTGCGATACTTGCCGGTCGAAGAAGATGTTGAGACTAGTTCGATCGAGGACCAAGTCATGGATCGCAATGTCGTAGCATGGGGCATTTTTCTGATCGTCAGATGCCCACTCGTGACGATGATGTGTGTAGTACAGCTGAGCCTTTGATGGTCGCACTGCGGGGTGAATATATCCGTGATGTATGTCTCGAAAGGTTTCCACGTCATAGCGCACCGTCGCGTAGGTAGTGGAGGATCTCGATGTTGTACAATGTCCGTCGCAGCAGCTGAACTCGGTCCGGCAGCGTCGTAGCTGGATATGGCGGAGGGATAGACCGCTCAGAACTCGAGTTCAGCTGCATGCGATAAGCGTGATTTCATTATGCTATTACCATTCAAATTCACCGTTGGCTTTGTGGAACAGGTATCTGTTTGGTCAGCATGAGTTTTTTTACAGCCAGTTCTGTGTTACTTACTCTTTCTTGTTGGTGGTAAGGATGCCATCCTTCAACGTGCACTTCCACTTGTTCTTGACACGCTGCACCTTGTCATAGGTACACAGCATATAGTCGACCATTTCGTCATCGCTGTTATCACCGTCGTTCAGATCATCTTCAGGATCGTCGAGATCGGAGTTGATCGCGTCATCCGGGTCTTCTTCGCCAGGCTTGATGTCGTCATCAGGGCCGTCGAACAAGCCAGGAACTGATGCACTCGGTGCGCTCGACGATGATGCCTCGGCCTTCTCGGCCTGAAGAACTCGGACAGCAGCCTTCCTCTTTTTGCCTGTCGGCATCGAGTCGAGCGGCACCATCAGTCCACTGTCCTGTTGCATGGCCATGGCATCGACACGAGCGCGCATGAACTCATCAGCGCCGATTCGCCCTTCTTCAGTCTCTGCAGCCCGTCTCGCAGCAAGGAAGGCCTTCCAGTCCTCCAAGCCGTCTCCAGCACCATCCGTCTGCGAGGTATAGAGGTTGCTGTTGTTCTGTTGTGGCGGCTGTTGACGCTGCTGTGGCAATTGCTGCTGAGGCGGGCGTTGCATCTGTTGTTGCTGCGGTGCCATCATGCGCTGCTGCTGCGTCATAGGATGCTGACCTTGCTGCGGCAGATGAAGATTCTGTTGTGGGAGGTTGGGGAAATTCGACTGTGGCATCATCATGTTACTCTGTTGCTGTCGCTGCATCACCAGGTTCTGTGCTCGCTGCTGGGCAAGACCTTGGTGCGCATCATAACCACCAGTCGGGTACCCCTGAGCCTGTGGATAGTTGGCTTGAGGGTGCTGCTGGTAGGGAGTCTCCGTCTTGATCTGAGCGTTGGGGAAGTTCACATGGTCCTGCGCCGCGGAGACCTGAGGCAAATCATGGTCGACCTTCACGTTGGAAGGTACAGTGGGCGGCTGGCGCACTGGCTCGGGCTGCGGGTCCCAGGGAAATTGAGCAACTTTGAGGGCAGAAAGCTTCTCTTGCCAGCCCTGAGAACGTCAGCATTTACTCGTCACAATGCGTCGTGGAGAAACAAGTGAGGAGTGATGGAGCATGGCATCACATGACGAAGCTATGCCTTATTTGGGCAGGGATGGGCTTGGCTTGGCGGGGCAGTGAGCTGCGCAGGGGCTATAAGAGTGACCCAAATACTGAGGGCGCCCCCGACCTGCGAAACTGACCGGCAACTCGCGCCCCGCTTTCGGCCGCCCATCCACTCCAAGCCAGGCGGCAACGTCGCCGTAATCGAAGCGCAGAGAAAATGATGGAAAACATAGCGCACAATAAAAACAACAGAAAGTGCGACTGACGTGCAGAAGATAGAGATGCGTGCGGAAGTGATGGGATGACGATGCAACGGAAGGAGCACACCGCCAGGCTGCCATGACATACCTGCTTCATTTCGTCGAGCGTCGACTGGTCCACACCAAACTCCTCGAAATCATTCTGCGAAGCCTGGATGACCTTCTCGATGATCTGCTGGTAGACATTACCCTGGTGTTGCTGTCAGCACGCTGCCTGTATCCATGTGCATCTGCTCGTGCGAGCAGGTGCCGAGGATAACTAACCACCACCTGGTTCGACATGGCACCGGCTCCCACTTGCTCTATCTATCTAGGTACGACGTGGGTGATTGCGCAGAGTGGGCGACAGCTGCATGCGTCGTGCTGGCGATTGACGGTGATGGCAGGCCGGGCAGGCAACGTCACAGCTGGGCTGCAAGTACGACAGAGAGCGCGCGCTTCGTGAAGCTTCTGCGCTTTTGTATATTGACTACGGATATGGGTCTTGCAGACGGCGGGTCTTGTGTGACGGGTGCGAGTGCTTTCACGATGGTGGTCGTGGGGTCTGGGTGATTGTACAGGTGATGGTCCGCAACCACACTCAGAAAGGCGCTCCCTGCGACGGCATCACTAGCGACTAGCGCCTTGGCGACTGCCTGAACACAGCGACACCACGGTGAGTTTGCTCTTTAGTTTGACGATGCATGTATGCCATGTATAATTTGTTGGGAATATGAAGGTATCTTACAATCGATAGTGAGAGACATTGTGTGCCTGTTTATATGTGCGCCCTTCAACTCTGCCAAGGTATCGAAAGTCCCTCCGTGCAATCTCTAAGGCAAGCGATCTAGCGATCTACCGACACAATGTCTGACAATAGCTCATAATTGTATACTAGTAAATCGGATCATTATATCATATATGTATAACTGAGTTGGGCAGACCGTATCTTCCCACGATTTCAATTTCATGAACTCCCAACGTCAGCCGTGTACCTACCATGAGGTATCAGCCCGTTCTTGCGAATCCAGAAGCAGTATGTGTGCCTCGTCTCCTATACAAAGTGGCGGCTTTGTTCGCATCCTGAGGCAAGTTTTTCTGGTCCTCAGAAAGCGGATATCAAGGCCTCCCTGAAAGCCAGATCAACATCCTTGCGTCTGTAGCCGGGCGCTCGACCAAGGCAGACAGCTCGCTTTATCATTTCTGCGAGAGCATGAGCAATTATTGATGCCATGCGTGGGAACATACTTACTGTCGACGAGCTTCGAGACGTCCACCCACGCGACCTTCTTCGGCTTCTGCTTCACCACTGGGAGTTGTTCAACATCATTCATCATGTCAAGGCCAAGCGTGCTGTAACTGCCATTGCAATCGAAGCCGATACTAAAATCGGGAGCGAGATCCAGCCCTAGTGTCTGATCGTAAGATAGATCTATCAAACCTGGTCGTGCCGGCGCTGCAATGAAGTTCGACGCAGGTGCGTTGCTAAAGCGCATGTCCAATCCGTAGGAAGGTTCGAAAGAATTGAAAGAAGATGGTATGGGTGGGGGCGAATTGTCTGGGGTTCCTGCTGTTGATCCGCGAGTCAAACTTGGAGGTCCTGTCTCATTGTCCGAACTTGTGCCAGTCTCGTCTTCGACTATGCACTCTGCGAAGGAACTCTTGGGGTCTATCTTGCAATGCCATTGCTCCTCGAGGTAGCCTTGCACGTCGTATGCATCAAACCACTCCCCTTCAAAACCAGCGAGGTCGACTCCTTCAAGATCTCGGATTTGACCGTCAGCAACGCTCTCCAACCTGATCGTGTGTTTTTCGAACGGTCCTGTCTGTCGTATCGTCCAGGTGTTCTTGAAGGGTATTGGCTTACCCTGAGCATCGCGTCGCTCATAATGTGTTCCGGCGCCTCCGAGATGGACGAAGGGTGTGGCATACCAATCCAGGTCTTCGGTGACGCCGCGAGCGAGAATGGTTTTGAATCGAGCACGGATCTCATCAAGTGTGAGGTACGGCAAGGATAGCTTAAAGACGTAATTTAAAAGTGCTGGGTGAGCATCAGAGTTACAGAGCAAGAGAAAGCCAGCCTCCAGCGTTGCTCGCATTAATCGTCGCGCGAATGTGACTTCTTCGAACGAGTACGTATAGTTTGGCGACAACGTCTTCGTACTTAGCGACGTATTCAAAGGATATGAGATCTTGTCGGAGAAAGATCTTGGCGTTGGCGGAAGCTCGGTGCCTAGGGCGGGGACGCCAACCGGAAAGATATATGGAGGTACGAAGGGCGACTGCTCGCGGCTAGGGAGATCTACGAGTCCGAAGGGAAGTAAGTGCTGTTGTTGTTGCTGCTGTCGTTGTTGAGATCGATCGCTAGTCGCTTGCGCTTGCTGCGGTGCACTCATCGACTTTGACTGGTCGAGTACTTCACCTACTGTGAACTGCCATCGACGGATTGTGCCGGATTGGCTTCCCGGCTCCGGGAGATCATATGTTGAGCTTGAAATGTTCGTGAGATAGCTTTCAGGCTGTGTAGCTGCGGTGTCGGTGTGCACCTGTCCAAGACTCCGGGACATCTCCCCAATGGTCCACGGCTCACCTGTTTCTGGAGTGATGGCATGGTTGGACTGGGTCTTCGGTTTCGCTGCATTTGCAGTAAAATCTGGTAATTTCTGCGGAACGACTTCGCGGAGCTCATCTTCATCGCTGTCCAGTGGCCGTTCGTTGGCCGTGGTGACACAGTTGGTGAAAGTCTCCGTTGCTTGCTTGAGGTCTCTTGCGAGCTCGGGTTTCAGCCGCAGGACTCCTGATTGTACAATCGATTCATGGAAGCGCAGGAACGTCCTGTTCATCTCGTCGATCACAGCATGTAGTTGAGTGCTCTGCTGCTTGAGTGATGATATAGTTGTCTCTTTGCGTTGCCGGTATGCGCGTTGAGCGAGACGAATTTGCGTTCTTCGACGCTACTGTTGCGTCAGTCTCTGTGTTCCGTGCAGCGCATGTGTTAGATATGTCCAGTGTAAAGAAGGTAAGTAATGTGTGTCGAAAGGATAATACTCACATCTGCAGCGGTAGCGTCCTGCGTATCCACTCGCGGCCGCCCTCGAGCCTTCTTCCCTCCAGCAAGGAAAGTCACATCATCCGCATCCTCGCTCGTGCGAGAACGCTTGCGGGGTGGCTCTGTAGGTTCCTTGCTCCTCATTATGCTCTCCGCGTGGCTCAGCGTGGCCAGCTCTCAAGTGCAACAACGCTCCCAGGGCACCTGACAACTCGGTCCGATTCAGACGGCGTACCCAAGAAAGGAGGAAGTGATGGTCTCCGGTGGTGCCTTCAAAACCAGAGGCTCATGTCACTGGAGGCAGAGATCGCACGCCGATCGCAAGGAAGGGGCCGAAGATTTGTAGAAGGAAGAATACAGGCCGAGGCCAAACGCAGTGACGGAGCGCTCAGGAATAAGCAAGTGCCCGCTTGGCGGATGCAGGGTCTGGATGCCCGCTCGTCTGTTACACGGAAAGCACAGTCCGTGTTGATCAAAGCGGGGGAGGTTGAATGTCTTTAGAGAGTTTCAGGGAAGCAATGGTGGAAAAAGTGCATGCGAAGCTATCGTTGGGGGGAAAAGATGGTCGTCTTGATTGAGGTGAGACTGCCTGGTTGCAGGCGAGAATGGAAGAGCCGATGCCTTCACACTTCAACGGCTGGCACTAACAGCATTACACTCATCTGCTTTGTAAAGCAGAAACTAGACAGGGTAAATACTCCTAATTGCGGTCAAGATGTTACGGCCGAAGTTGCGAGATCGATTTGACGCCAATGATGGAGTTCTCGGAGGAACCGATGTTGGAGGTGATTACTATTCATTTTGAAAGGTTCAGGGCTAATGTGACCGAGACCAACAAGGCCCGCCTCGGTTGGCGCTCAGTCACGTGGCATCAAGCTTCTAGATAGCTTATCAAGCATCGCAACGATTTCTCAAATGGGCCGTTTGGGGATGACTTCGTCTGTCCAGAGTTTCGAGGATCGAATTGCGTGCTCATGTCACCTTGTGTGGTGCGATGCATTATCCTTTTCCCATCGCATTCAACGATCGAGTTGTGCAATTTTCTAGGGGAGCATTCAACTATTGCTTCAGAAACTCCGCGTTCCATTGCGACTGTTTTATCTTGATCGTTTGCGAGAAGCGTTCTTCTCCAACGTGCTAGAAGCAATCAACGCTGCTGAGGGAGAGTTTTCCGCCTCTGCATCTAGCCCGACTCATCGCCCGCTGCGAAGTTCCTTCCTTGTTCTGCTCTGCCACCCTTCAAAGTGCTGTTGATCTCATTCTTCGTCAAATTTGCATTGTCGGACTGCGTAGAGCCACTCTTGTCTCCAGTGGGTTGATCCTCATTATTGGACGAATGTTTAGCGGGAACAGCTGATTTTTTTGGAACATTTAGGCCGCTGCCCTTGAAGCCGGCCTCGTCACCATGCCGTTCGTCTGTTGCATTATTGCCATTTTCAGCACCTGATTTCAGGGCGTGGTCGGAATTGATCCTCTCCTCGCCTCTGTCCTCTTCCCTGATCCACTTCTCCAGCTCTGTCGCCATAGGCTTGAAGTGCATCCAAATTTCGTCCCCTGTATTATATCTCGTCTCGCCCTCCTTCTTCTTATTCTTGAAGTGCCTTTGGACACCTGCGGTGAGGCGTGTGCGAAACTCATGTGGTACCTTCAACCTAGCAGCAATCCACTGATCAGTTGGTCGATGCTCGTTAGGCACCTCTTCAAGAAGCTCTGTTTCTAGCAAGCCTTCGTCCGTCATAGCACGGTTGATCAGTGACTTGCCTGCGCCAGCATCTGGCGCCACTAAACGCAGAAACTCAAGTGATGCGCTTATGTTGAGATCGATCGCCCTCTGAGGATGCACTGTAGCTTTCATGAGGAGCTCGGTAATGCCTCTGTACAGGAGCGAGAAGTCGGATTGACTAATGTGGACGGATCCTCGCACAGTCAACAGGTACGCTGGTGCGCCACTCTCCTTTGTCTCCTTCATGAGCGACATAACGGCATCGAAGTTCTGTTGCCAGTACATAAAGGCCTCGCTGTTGATGCCTAGGAGTGGCAGGTGTATACGGTGTTCGGGTGCTTCTGCAGGCGGTTTGATTGGCGCACCCCATATGTCGTAGATGATGCCAGCATGTACATTCTTGAAACGATCGGTATGTCGCAGCACCTCCACCACGGTAGCGGCGCCAAAGCTGTGCCCAGCTATTGTCATCTTGTCAATGTGAAACTTGTTCTTCCACTGCTGCCAGTTGACGCCTTTCAGACCTCGTGAAGAGCCACCCACAAAGCCTTCACTTCGCAGGTTCTGACGGGCAACCTCCTCGCCATCACCGGAACAGATCTTCTTGAGCACATTGTAGGCTTCTTCCAACTCACACAACCTTAATTCGATTTGAGCGTTCCGCAATTCTTGATCAACACCCTGCTCGTTATTGGGTGCGGTATCCATTCGGTTGCCTTTGGGAAAGATGTAGTCCTGAAGACAGTCAGTACGAGATTCTGGGAGTCTTCCGACAGTATACCGACGATATTGTGGTGACCCCTTCGAAGCTCTTCCTCCGTGTGGTCCACATCTTTCCATCGCTCCCACTCTGCTTCGCAATCGTCTTCACCCTCACAGTCTGCCTTGTTTGCCTTCGCTCCTCCCTTGTGGTCATTGCTTCGCGTATCCTGTTTCCGGTGATTCACGAACGTCCTCGGCCCTGATCCATCGCGGTGTTCGACTGCGCAGACAACGAAGCCATAGCTTGCAAACTCAGAGCACAAGCTTGAATACGCCGTCCGAGTACCTCCAAGACCATGACTGAACATCAACAGCGGAAAGACCGGCTCGCCATCATGACCTTCTGGAGGAGGCCCCTCCTGATTCTTGATCTTGTATCCATTCTGCTTGTAGTTGCCCGCAGGAGGCCAATGCGTTGCTGGTGGACTGTTGCGAAACCCCCGTAGTTTGGTAAGCATGGAAGTTGCGCCCAAGAAACTGATCAAAGTCCAGTTAGGGATGCCAGCAAAGTGTGCGTAGCCTCGCGCTGTCTGCATTCTTGGTCGCGGTAGCCATGTCTCGCGACTCCAATGCTTGTGCCCTGCCGGATCCTGTCCCTCGCCAGTGCCGAAAGCTGCAGGGTAATACATTGTGAAGAGCACCGTTTCTAGCTGTAGTAGATGTCGCCCATCTCGCTTGATGTCTGATATGGTTCGTGGGTTCTCGACCGGTACTTCAATTTCCATATTCGCGATCGAATACGGGCCCGAAGAGGGAGGCAGGGTGCCCTGAGGAAAGGGCAAACGGTCGCGTAGTGACTTCGCCGGTCGTGATCGAGGCTTCTTCGCGTTTGGGACCTGCCCTGAGGACTCTCCGCCAATTATGCTGTTGCGGCGGTCATTGTGCGGCTTGTTGCCCGTGATACGCGTCGTCTTCCGCTCGAGGAAAGACATGATGGGTATGAGGAGGAGGTTTGCGCAGTTTTAAAGGCAGTAATATGTGGTTCAGAAGATGTAATGGGCAACGCACGCTCAGCGCTGATCAATCGTGTAGGGACAGGCAATGTGCCTGTTCAAACACGCCGCGCCGTGCTTGTTAAAGCAAAAAAGAGCTTCGAACATGCTCATTGACGATAAGGCAGGCAGCGCAAAGGTATCGAGCGGGTCCTCCGGACACTTACAGTATTAGCCGCGTTGTTGGCTTAGTATTTGGTTCACAGATGATGTCATGGTGTCGCGCTACCTCACCAAATCTCATCAAGGGCCACACGGAGTCGGACTTCACACGCTTATTAAAAAAACAACGAACTACATTGGAGAAGTCTGGAATAGTCATTGTGATGGTGTGTGATGTCATGGTACCTTTTATCAAAAATTGAGCCCATTTACGGTATGCTAATTCATTGCCAAAGTGTTTTGCACTCTCGAAAGTCCAATCTTCACAGAACTGACCATGGCTCTGATAGAGCTGATCTGTATGCTGCCAGAGTACAGAAGGATTCCGAGAACAACCATGGTACTCACTCATATTCGTCCTCTACAACGAGCTCCATCCGTGGGATGATGATTTCTGTCACCCCTGTCCAGCGCGCATGAAGCCGCAAATCCATCAATTGAGCGGCGTGCATCAGGCTGACTGATCACCTCCTTGCATTGCACGATGTCCGGATGTACGCACAGACTGGACTTCGTATCAGCTTGAGTTGTCCTCCTTACATTCGGGGTATCATTGGGTTCGTTGGTGTTTCACCCTTCATGCTGACTTCTGAGCAAATTCGGGCTTGACTTCCATTGTGTTCTGCACATGGCTCTTGAGTGCTGCCCATCGATCTTGTACACCACCCGTACGACTGCCTGCCAGTTGTGCCAAGTTCTTGTTGAAGCGGTCCATCTCTGTCTTGACCAGTTTCTCCTTTCTCTTTGTTGCTCCTGGTCTCGACTTCAAGCTTTTCCGCTGAATCTTGGCCTGCCCAACCTCCACCTCACCATCTGCACCTCCGTCCTCGAATCCTGGTAGCGCATCGGCGAGTGATTCGAGGTTTGCTACAAGCTTCTTGTTCGGTCGTCGTCGCTTCTGTGTCTTTGCGCCCGACTTCTCAATTTTGCTGACAAACGAAGAGTGCTTGATCTTCTGTTTGTCCTTTTTCGAGGAAGCAAATCCGCTCTCGAAATCCTCGGGTTTGGGAAGTGCAGCAGGAACAGGACGGGCCGCGCGCGCCGACTTCGCTCGCGCCGTTGTGCGTTTTTTTATAGGCGCCTACTAATTCCTCAGCTGTTGCAAATGTGAGACCCTCATAGACTAACATACCATAAGTGTTGCTGAACCGGTGGAACGGATTGGTCGCAAGGCGAGGAATTGTGCGGGAGAAATTAAGATGCTTATCGTCCCTATCTTAGCGCCATTTCACTCCAGGGCCTTCTCCGCACCACTCGACACCGTCGTCCCGTCACTCGTCACTTGATATCTTTAGCTTCTAAGCATGCATCAATGAAGCGTCAACACTGCCTGTGACCTTTTGGAGTACCAAGACTACCCATTCGAGTAGAGAAGCACTTAAGTCAAACATGCTTCTTCGGCGTCATCCACAGGTTCTGGAATGCAGTTGCACTCTTAGTGCCTGGCGATCGGTGACTACAACCAGCCACGAGTTCTTCACGGGCAAGTCTAAGGTCATCGATAACTCTCGATAACACGGTGAGCAGGACTTTCCCTGCGCTGTGAAGACTCTTGAACACCAAAGGACCGACTGAATAACGATGTAAACCCGGCCCAGCTCGGTACGGCCCCGACCGCAATCGATAGTCTTGCGTCGGAGACTTCTTGCTCTCTGAAACGTAATCTCTCGCAGTCATCGAGTCACACATTGTATTCAGCGAGTCTTGATGCAATGACCTTGCGTTCGTAGTACTGTGGCGCAATGGAGGCCAGCTGCTGGAGTGGAGCGCTCAGCTCTATACACACTCCCTTCTCAGTACAGTGAGCACGTCCAAAGGTATGTTGAAAAGGCCCGCCAGTGGTATCTCGAGTATTGTCGCGTACAATTCATGAGATTAAATCAACTAAAGGTGAGGATGAGGATAAGTAGCTGCTGAATAAAGACAAATTAATCCCACCCAGCAATACACACCTACAACAATCAACTACTCACGAGTTCAGAGTGGCCTTCGCGACTGCGGGACTGCGGGACAAAGTTAACGCTTCCTATCCTCCAGGGCTCCGCGACTTGTGCCCATGTGTCCCACCGCTCTCCACTTGAGCTCACAGCAGCTACAATGCATCTTGAGCGATTTAGGCACCAACAATCTATTGGAGTCTACGCGCCACTCAGTACCTCCCTGGCTGTTGCGATATGGTCACTGTCTAGCTTATTCTTAACTTACATGGACCCACTATTGTAGTTGATTCAGCCGTCTGACGCACCTTCCAGCTCTTGCTCTTCATCTTTCGACTGCTCTACAGCCTCAAACCGCAGTCACGTTGCCAAATTCACCTCCGCGACGATGTTCTGACATCTCTCCTGTTGCTATGTGCTATCTCCAGTATGCTCTCCATGCCTGCGACTTTGACTCCCGCTGCAGCTCGGAGTAACACCGTGAATGCAGTGCAGACGAGCCGCACAATAGCCATGCCATGCGTGACTACAAGTATGCACATTATGGCTCGCGTTCCGTCGAAGATACACATCATCCTGTGTCTACGTCGATTCGAGCTCATTGAACTTTACAAGGAGCAACACTGGCATTCACGGTCGCATGCTTGATCAGCATCATCTGTCAATGCACCTACCCAGGCTCTGGGATATATGGACTCACAGTAAGTTATTGACGACACACGATGAGCTTGCCGTCAGCCAACAATCACAGCAATCATTTTGGATCACCACAGAACCTGTCGAAACGAGTTTCGACATGACCTGGATTATTGTATTTCTGATTGCCGTGAATACCTTCTGTATGCGACGGAGTAAAGAGAATTGGATCCTGCTCATCCTCTCCGGTCGCACACTGCAGGTGCCGGGTGATCCTTACCAAGCAGCGACTGACTTGAACACAGTCTAATCACAGATTCGATTGTACCATTGGTCTACTTGCGACAGCCTGCGCACTGTGACAACTCTCACCTGCAGACAATCCACCCCACGCCATTGCCACACGACTTCAAATTGCGATAGCGGCCATACCCGCTTGCTCTCCGGCTCTGTCTTGCCTCGCCTCTCTTGCCGAAGCCTCTTTGGACTATCAACAGTTAGCGCTCACCAAGCATTGGTGAGAATCAAGCGGTAGTAGCGATACCGCGACAGGTTACTTCGCATCAGCGCCATGAGACCACTGTCGGTGGACACCATCGGTGGCCTTATTGAGAGATATTCGCGATGACGACGTAGGTAAAGAATTTGTGTGTTTCGTCTAAGATGTCGAGGAGAGGATGAGAATATCGAAACGCGTCAGGTTTGTAGTGTAATACAGCGTCTAATCTGTTGAAAGGGGACCTGACCGGCATATTACTTTTATGGACCTCATCGAAGAGCAACACTTAGGGTCTCAGACAAGATATAATCCTCATGAGAATGTCGTATATCATCCCACGATGAAGAATTAGAAGCTTACTGACTACGTCATGGCTGCACAAGCTCCTGCTCCTCCACACCAAAAGTGGGGCAGTTTACACGCGTCAAACTCCCCGCATCAACAACGGGCGACTATCCAACCGGTGGGCTTCGCAGTTGAAGCAGACTTATAAGCAGCGTGCACCAAGTAATTGGACATGTCTCAGATCCAGTGAATGCGCCTTCACACTCTCGATCGACATTCAAACGATCACACATTCCCAGCACCAGCGTTAGACATTTGAACATATCGCTCCTGCAATCCCAGTATTGCAACCAAGATGCAAAACCCATCGATAGTCCTCTACGGCGCCAAAACCGCCAAACTCGAAGCTAAAGAGATCCCGGGACTGAACGATCCTTACGATGTGCTCGTTCGCATAGCTTACGTCGGCGTGTGCGGCAGCGACGTATGTTATTTCTCTTGAGACCACCGACATGAAGGAGAACCCAGCGACTATCCTCACTGTCGTATAAATACATCCGCAATCTAACACGCACAGGTCCACTTCTGGCACCACGGCGGCATCGGCAAACACGTCAACCCCAACACAGGCATAGTAATGGGCCATGAAGCGTCTGGCACAATCCACAGCATCGGATCCGCCGTCTCCTCAGTTTCAGTCGGCGATCGCGTAGCCATCGAGCCCGGCACCCCATGCCGCTTCTGCAGCGCGTGCAAAAACGGCACGTACCACTTGTGTCGCCAGATGCGATTTGCTGCAGCCCCCGGGCCGCCGGATACGCAAGGCACTTTGTGTAAGTTCTTCAAGATCAGCGAGGATTTTGTGTACAAGATCGATGAGAAGATCAGTTTGGAGGAGGCGGTGCTGGTGGAGCCGACGAGTGTGGCTGTGCATGCGGTGAAACTGGCGGATGTGAGGCCGGGCGAGACCGTGGTTGTGATGGGCAGTGGTGAGCATCAACTTTCATGGCACATCTTGCTGCATTACTGATGCTATCAGGGACAATCGGGTTGCTTGTTGCGGCTGTTGCGCGGCAGTTTGGAGCGCATCGAATCATTCTGGTGGATATCTTGGAGAAAAAACTTGAGTTTGCAAGAGGCTATCTGGGCGTTGAGACATTCTGTGCAGACGTCAAGAGTACCCCAGAAGACGATGCCGCAAGATTGTTGACTAAATTTGGGCTCGAAGAGTTCGGCACCGACTCAACTGGTGGCAAAGTCGACACAGTCATCGAGGCTTCAGGTGCAGCGTCGAGCATCAACATGGGTGTTCATTTGCTCAGACCCGGAGGAAAATATGTGCAGACAGGTGTCGGTAAGCCCAAGATCGAGTTTCCGATCGTGGCAGTGAGCAACAAGGAACTGATGTTCCGAGGTTGCTTTAGATATGGGGCAGGCGACTACGAGTTGGCAGTCAAGTTGATTACGAAAGGGCTTGTACAAGTGAAGCCGCTGTTGAGCTCGGTGACGCCGTTCGAGGATGCTACGAGAGCTTGGGACAAGACGGCGAGTGGTGAAGGAATCAAGAACTTGATTGAAGGGCCGAGAGATTAAAACCTCTTGATAGAAACTTAAGTTGTACTAGCCTCTGTCTACATGACATCTCTCTATGTGTGATCTATTCATTAGCCAAACCTCTCATCCCAATGCACGCTAAAGCCTCATCGACGCCCTGAACACCGTCTATAGTCATCTGCCCCTCTAAAACCAGCCAATCTTGTATAGGTTGTACCCCTTTTCGTCGCCCCTTCCGATGCCTTTCCGCTTCTCAACTTGATTTCGCTCCAGAATCTTGAACGATCGACCTTGGCCATCTTTGGGGCAAAGCTCCGGCACAAATGCTGCCTCGACAGTATCTGGTATGCCCTCGAACTTGCCATTCTGTCTGACAGTGACGATCAGCCAGAAAATGCCGTTATCTGTGACCAGATGGGCAGCACAGTCGCGCAGCCAGGCGGCATGTTGCGGTGCGTACACGACGTCTGCAGCAATGAGAAGTTCTGAAGACGACTCTAGATCGGGCGGTGGCATGGACCAGTCCAGTGCCATAGCACTCACTGGCATGTTGACGTTTTCGCCCGGAGGGAAATTAGTGTTGATGTTCTCCTGGAGGTTTGCGAGAACTGTGGGATGATAGTCCGTCGCAGATATACCGGTGGGATATACACTGAGAGTGGGCAACAGCTTTGCCAGTGTTAGACTCACGAGTCCAGTGCCAGCACCAAGCTCGATGATCGAAGGCCGCTCGGGGAGTGATGCTGACGTAAGGCCAAAACGCTCCGGGTCGGCGCACATCATGCTGCTCAGCACGATGCTCGCACCCCAGGACTGAAGCCCGACATCAGTGTGATCGGTGCCGGTCAAAGGCGCATCGTTCAGAGTCACTTCAATCGATGCATCGAGGTCCGTTGGGAACGAGAATTCTCTGGTCAGAGCTTCTTCTTCTTCTTCATTTGTTGAGTCTGAGAATGAAGACAAAATGAACGCTGCATCATCGACGACCTGCGCCTTAGCTTCCTCGGTGATATCCATCTCTTCTGCTCTCGATATCAACGATGTGAGCCATCTTGTCACAAAGGTCCGCTCGAAAGGATCTGCACGAATAGCGGCCGTCATCTCCTCGACAGCAGCTTCGTCGTCGTCGTCTTCATCCTGCGACACATAACCGGAATCCACTGGAACGGGTGTAGAGACACCAGAAGCTGCTGAGAGATCTTTGCGCCGGACGCTAGACTTCGGCAAAACTGGTAATCGCAAGGGACAGTACAGTGACTGGAGAGCACGAAGTGCCGCGTTGACTTGCTCTTCGCTTGCGCTGACCAAGAAACGGACGGGGGGAAGGCTGCTGGAAGGCGGCAGGCAAGGGCCTGAATGGCTGGTGGTCATCTGATAGTTGGATCTGAAGGGAGCGCACTGTCGCAAAGAGAGAACAAGTCTGGGGTAAGTGATAGGAAGGAACGACGTGGGGAAGTGGAAACAACGATAAGAGATAAGAAAAGGATACGGTAAGGGAAAGCACTTTTGACGATAGTCAGTCTAGCTCAAGCTCGGGCATTGTCGCTGATGCGGAAATTTTTCACCGCTTGTCATTTGGCATCGTGGGCGAATGTGTGGGTCCGAGTGGTTGCACTCTGTGGACCGCGGCAGGGCAATGGGTTCGATGATCCAGTGAAAACACACTTTATGAGACATTGTATCGGCGTCGTCTCTCGAAGGGCGCCGCAGCTTACGAAGGGCTGCATCGTGAGGATGTCCGGCAAAATTGCGTCCATTCGCGATTTCACATCGCCACGTGCCGACGCTAGCTTTCTTCGGTAAGCGCGATCCAGAAATACCTTCGTCGTCATTTTCTTGTGGCACTGCCCTGAACATCATCTCTTGGTATACTCAATGCGGCACTCTTGCACGAAGCATCGATTACAGCACTAGAGTCTTGGACGGAGACCCTCGGCCGCCCAGCATTTTACACCACAAGTCATGACGAGAACGTCGATCCATGCGTTAGATGTGCTACGTCTAATCGCTCAGGCATTTACTCGAATAGTTGGGTTGTCTGGAGCAGCTAAATACACCGGCGATTTGAACCACAGACGCAATAGTAAACGAGATCAAATGAATATGGTGAAATTAAGGACACTTTACTCAAGCCAAGTAACCCTAAATTCTCGAATTCACCCACATGCGTTCCCTCCCGCTCGCAAACAGGCATGGATAAATTCTCTGCAGATTCTCCAGCTCCCACGCATGTCTCGTAAGCAGATACTTCGATACGCTCCAAAACATCCAGCATAAAACCCATGCACGGCCTACTGCCCTCTCCAATCTCACCAACACGACCTCTCCAAGCCGGACTCGTAGCCGCTTTCTCGAGCTAGACCTCGACCAAAATCGCTGCACCAACCCCTCAATGACAATGGGCAACATCTGACCGCTGTACCACATGGCCACCGTCCAAACCTCTCCACGCCCCTCAGTCTGCACGTACCGAACGAGCGAATGCATCAGCCCACTCAACACAAACACTAACGTGTTCTCCACAAGCCTGCTCGCACCGCTCTTCCTCATCCCCAACAAGCCCCTCGTGACAAGTTTGACATGCGCAGTGAAACTCGCATTGATAAAGTCATGCCAGTACCTCCCCCAGTACCGGCGAACGCTCCAGCAGTCTGTCAAGTTCCCGAACAATGACAAAGACCACTCTAGGGCTTCGTCAGAGCGGAAGAATCCCACCCAAAACACTGCGAACACAGAGTACAAGGACTCAAAGTACAGCATGTCGCCGATGCACACATTCCACGTCATCATAGCCCGCAGCCTCAGCTCGTGGACCGCGAGCGAGGAGGGGAGATGGCGGATGAAAGGCGCTGGCGGGTAGGTCTTTGGCGGTATGAGATAGGTATCGTAGGTGTGGTTGATGGCGAGGAACAAGACCGCCTTTGCGGCATGACGGAGACAAAGATCGAGGCGATTGAGACGGTGTGGTGGTTCGCGACGCCGTCTTAGCATCCCGATCTCAGAAGCTGGCTGCATGGCTTGCTCCTCGTCCTTTTCCTCGTCGCATGCCTGATGAGTTACTGGAGGCGTGTGGTACTCTCCTAGGTGTCGTGTGTATAGTACTTTGCCGGCCCATTGCACTCTCTGTCTCCATCCGGCTCCTGGTTCAACATCAGGAGTGACTCGAACGAGAAGGAATGCGTAGCTCATGTAAGCGAGCCAGATGTAAAGCATTCGTCCGAATGTATCATTGAGCGAGTACCAGGGCGTGAGTGAAAGGTGGTACTTGAACGCGTAGAGGATTGGGGCGCACAGAAACAGGAAGGCAAGATATCGATGTCGGGGTGGATAGGCGAGTATGTAGAGCGCGTAAGCCATTGCAAAAGTCTGGCTCAGGAGTGCTCCGTGGGCGGTGGTTGGTGTCCATGGTTGAGTGGATGGCATTTGAAGGATTATCGTGCTGAGTGGGTCAGAGGAGGAAGAGGGGATGGAGAGAATGAGGTTGAGGGCAGGCTCAGATGTGGGTGAGGCTTTCACTTGCGGCGCTACATTGCGAAGTCACGTCGCCGAGTCATGCAAGGTAAAGGCGAAGTAGGTATTTGGGTGCCCAGCGCGTTAGAGACTCTCTTACTCGATCCTGGGAAGGATGTACGAAGGCAGCGGTATGGAAGACCGTTCGATAGATTGCCAGCCTTGTGCCATTGCGAGCCGTGTAGTGGCCAAAGCATATTGAAATCTCAAACAGCAGGGAAGCTGTTGTGTCGTATATCGAGGCCTCCAGGAGATATCCACTGGTACCGTTAAAACTTGATATGTGCTCACAATAATCATATACTCTTACTCGCTATGGATGCGCATTCCCTGATCCAAACTCCAAGCAATGCAAATATTCATCGAACTCTTCAGATAGGGATGTCTCCAGTGTCCATGTCCCACCATATCAATATCTCTTAGTGCTCCATAGCATCCTCATAGATATCCAACTCGTCATCGCTCAACTCCTTCTTCATCTTCCGCGCAATACTCTCCTCGCCGTCCATCGCCATTCCTACGCCAACACTCGCAATCCCAGCACCGCCCTTGATGCCCGCAAGCAATCTATTCGCAATCGCCTCTCTCTCGCTCCTCAAGTTGGTCAGGTATCGTAGCGTCTTCCTAGCACACTCATTCTTGGCATTCTTTTTCCCGAAGATGTTGCGCACCTCGCCAATGGGGCCCTCATGCGCGCCGCCGTTCTTAAAGTAGCAGGACACGGTGTGGATGTCGGAGACACTGGGATCGGTGTATGTGAACCGGTACTCCGGGGTGCCGAGGCTCAGCAGGCGCGCGAGGGAAGCAACTTGGGACTGTGCTGATCTCGCTCCTTCTGTACTTGAGGCTGAGCTTGGCGTTCGTCCATCGGGAGAGGCGGGGTGAGATGGTGAATTGGCGGCGGTGGCTTTGCGTTTCTTGATGCCGCCAACGTTGGAGAATTCGTCAGGCCAGGCCCCGGCGGCTTTGAAGTGGGCGACTGCGCAGCCGGCGGCGTTTTGGCGCGCGGCCTTTTTGGAGCCGAAGAGGGCTTCGAGAGAACCAAAAGGTTGATCATGATCCTCAATCTCTGCTAGGCAGGCCCAGCGCGTACCAAGCTGGTAGTCAGTGTAGGTTGGTTGAGGTGCACCGGTCGCGCGGTGGAACTCTGTGGGTTTGTGTCAGTATGGAGTAAATCTGTGATAGAGGGTCAAACATACCGAGCAATTGGCCAACGAAGTTTTCTCTTGGTTCTTCCTTCTCTTCTGGCCACTGCTGTGCACGCTCATCCTTTGGCTTCTTTGCCTTGCCAGCCTTAGTAACGCGGCCTTCTTCCACCAATCGCTCTAGAATCGCCAGTGCAGACTTGCTTGCTGCTTCCTTCGCCTCCTGCTTACTGTTGAACCGGCCTACTTCTTTAAGACCTTGGAGCTCTTCGGCGTTTAACAATCCCGGGAAACTTATCTCGACGCTGAACTTCGTGACACTGTCTCCATGGTAGGTGAAGACTGGCTGTGGAATGGCGAGTGCCTGGGACTTCTCATGTAGCAAGATGGTGTACTTAGAAGACCTAGCCCCGACAGCTACAGGCTGAACTGGCGTCGAGAGTTTTGTCTTGCTCTTCTTCGCTGGGCGTGTATTCGCTTCTTCACGAGCAGCCACGAAAGCATTGTGTTCTTCTTGGTTAGCAGCCAGGAAGTCATCCAGGCTCATGACACCAGCCATATGCACTGTGGCCGGGGCATCGCCGGCGTGCGCTGACGTGACATAGTCGACTTCCATGTTGGCGCTGTCACCCTTGCGGTTGGCAGCCTTGTGGAAGCGCGGAGTGTCAGGTCGTGAGTCAGGAACGATTCCTGAGCTACTAAGTGGTCTGAACCGTGAGCTTGAGGAGGACGGTGAAGAAGCGGGAGGTACAATCAAGTACTCTCGCAAATCGTCTCCTGGAGCAGGCATGTCCAAAGGCAAAGCGGCCGTTTGTTGGTGAAGTGGAGGCGCTGTTTGGTGGGGCCAGCCCGCATGGGATGGCGCGAAAGCGCGTTTTTCTGGTAACGCTTGCGGGCCGAAGCCGCTGGTGCGGTGAGGCTGCGGGCGACAAGGACGGTGAACGAGTTCATGAAAGGTCCTCGATGTATCAATTCGAGGTATTTAGTGGTGACAAGACAGGGTACAGAAATGCTCTGTACAATTGATCAATTTTGGTCAAGCGCAGTAGCTATGAACAAGTGGAGGTACAGGAAAGCGATACTGCAAAATTGTCCCAGATTGCATGATCACGCATGCTCCCACAAAGGACTCAAGAGGTGGTGGTCAGTAAGCAAGCTCTTGCGGCACAGGAATAGTGCGGCGTCTTCCACGTTCTCCACGGTCTCGTTCGGCTCGCGGGGGAGCAGAGAGCCTGGAGGCATTCAGTCATCGACCGCTCATGCTCGTACACGCCATAGAGGGAATCTCATAAGAATAAGGTCTGGTGGGGCTCAGCGCTTAGGCAGCGGCACCCTCGCTCTTACGCTTCCTTTCGCGCTTCTTCTTCTCTTTCTCCGGCGCAGCAGCATTTTCCTTGTCTGCACTAGCCTCGGGCTCGTTGTTGCGTGTGCTGCGACTGCTCTTGGTCTTCTTTTTGTTGCCCTCGTCAGGACTGGTCTCCTTTGCTGCGGCAACAGGGGCGGGAGCGATGGCTTGTGGCGCGGCCTTCTCCTTCTTCTTCTTTTCTTTCTTAGCAGGAGTTTCAGTTACGGCAGAGGGAGGAGCTACTGTAGAGGTGGAGCGAGGGAGAGGAATAGGCGAAGCGGCGGCGACAACGGGCGCAGCGGCGCCATTGACAGCAGGCTTCTCAGCAGTCTTCTGGCGCTTGTTGGCGCGAGGAGTCTTGACGGGCGGCGACGGGGCTTTAGCAGGCGCAGGCTCGTCGTCCTCTGAGGAATCATCAGACTCCGCAGCAGCTTCGACTTCGACCTCAGCCTCAGCCTCGTCTTCATCGTCATCGTGAAGGTCAGCAGCAGCAACACCCTTGCTGGCAGTGTAAGCCTTCATTTCCTCCTTCCACTGCTCCATCGAGTCACGATAGGACTGCCTCCAGGTCTGTTGCAAGTCAGTATGCGCTCGTGGAGCACATGATGGCGCGATGGCTTACCTCCTTGTCCTCCTCGGACATCTCGTTCCAGCGCTTGTTGACCTCGAGGTTGACTGCGTTGGGCTCGAGCTTCTGATCAGGGCCCAGAGCAGCCTCAAGATCTCCCCTAACGATAGGTCGCGCAGTCTGCGCGTACAGGAAAGCAGCGGTCAATGGCTTCTTGGGGGCGTTGGGGTCCTTCTCCTTCTTCTCGCGCTTGCGCTTGGTGCCCTTAACCGGCTTGCCGGCGTCAGCAGCGGCCTCGGTCTTGTCCTTGTCGGCAGCGGTGATGGCCTGGGCGATGCCATTGGCAGTGGTGGAAGCAGCTTCAATGGTGGCGTTGGCGGTGGCAGCGATCTCCTTGCCTAGGTTGAGCTTGTCGAGAACACCATCCTCGCCAGCAATGACGGAGTTGGTGTGCTCCAGGTAGGCGCGCAGGAGCTCATTAAGTCCGCTCTGGACGTGGGCAAGGCCAGCTTGAAGGTTGCTGAGCGAGACAATGACCTGTTGGTGGGAGTATTTCTTAGCAGGTTTCTCGGAGTGTACGCTTGGTAGAGTGGGTGTTTTCGAGTCCTTGCGCGTTGTTGATGAGATCACCGCGTCTAAGACACTCAACCGCGGTTGCAGCCATGGCAGCTGCTTTTGCGCAGACATGGCGATCGAGTCGCGCAGGTCAGGCGACCAGGATGAGACGCGACTTGGGCATGCAAATAGTGATGGTGATGGAGAAGGGCGCGTCGCAGGCGGCATGTCATCGCGACGAGCTACGAACGACACAAGCAATGCAGACGCGCGTTGTGGAACAGAGCAATTAGACTTACAGAATCGCGAGTGCGCGTGTAGGACTCGACTGAGACCATGAGCTCACCGGCATCCTCGGCGCTGGGTTTCTTTGGGCGGGCCATGGTGAAGTGTGGAGGCAGTCAAGGATAGCGGGTGCTGGCGGTGGTGGTGTTGAGGCGGGCGGCGGAAGCTACGCACGCGACGAAAGTTTTCGGGGGGAGCTGCCCTTAATGTGACCGAGGGGGACGCAACCGGTGCGTTCGATGGGCGGGTGCCGCCAAAACACGCTACTGGCGGGCACCTCTTGTTTACAACTGACGCGCCAGACTGCTGCAAAGAGTCGCCCCCAGTCGCCTGCAACATCGCCTATCGTCGAGGAAGTCGGCGCAGCGCCCATATCTGCAGCGCTGCACACAGGCGTTACTGCACTTGCACGCCTGATCACTG
>BCGR01000017.1:1114607-1128661 GCA_001599375.1 Phoma herbarum | reverse complement strand
AGGTGGAGGAAGCGCGGCAGTAAGTTGTGGGAGGGGCTTTATAGTTTGTATGAGGCTGCGCATGTCTCCCCGGATTCCCATACAAAAAATCGACCTCTGAGATTTTTTCCGCCGCACAAGCCCCGCGACGCGAAAATCGTGCCCCAAGCTGCTTGGAGCTTATATAAGAGGAGCAAGTGAGCCTCAGGGCGAGCCTACTCAGCTCGACTATACCTCCTGCCTTGGCGGCGGCTGTAGTTGGCACTCTCGCTGCCCTGCTGGCGGTTGCTTCAGCGGCCTCGGCGGGTCTTTGGTATCATATTAGCAACCTCAGCGTACCATGTAGCGGCATACTACGTTAACTCTAGTAGGCATTACTACAAGGGGCGCTAGGCTTATCCTTTTGGCTTACACGGTGCTGGTTACTGTAGGGTAGCTGCAACGCGTTCGCTAGGGGAACTAAAGCTCTGCTGGCCTTTTAGTTAGCAGTGTTACGGGGCGGGTTCAGGCGGGGAGATAGGTGCACTTGATTGGTGTATTCACTACGGACAGCTGCCATGTACAGGCTGGCTGGATAGACAGGACGTAGCTCGAAGAGCTTGGGATGGCAGCGGCTTCTCGGGCGAATATCTACAGGTGGGCGGTCCGTGCCGTTGTTAGCTAATTAGGAGTTGCTAGGTCGCACTCGGCAGCTCCTGATTGGCTGTTCCGGCTAAACGTCGGCACCGCGCCCAGCAGCACAACTTGCTGCTGCGACTCGAGTCGCAACTTACTATGCAAGTTGCAGGATATTACCAGTAGTTCTGGCTTAGCGCTGTGACAAGCAGGCACTATCTGTGGTTGGTAGATTGTTGGCTTTGCTAGTTGTTTAACACTGCTACCTGGGGATAAGCTTGTATGTGGTATCTGCGCTCGCGCGTTGACTGGTCTCGAGCTGTCTGGCGCGAGCCGACCTTTCCTGGTAGGAATTCATGTGGGTAGGTAAGCGATTGCTACAGAGCATGCTAAGGAAGTTGCAAGTATACAAGCTGCAAGTATACAACCTGCAAGTTAACATCGTACATGTGCATGTTACAGTTAGCAAGCCTCGAGCCCACAGGCGGCAGGCGCTCTAGCGGCGATTTATCGGCCCGACTCTTAAGGAACTCGAACTTCAAATCTAACCCTAACCTAACCCTAAGCACAACGAAACTAGGCACTAGTGCTCTAAAATTTGGGCAGAAGTAAGAAAGATGCCTTGCGCAGGCTGTGTGCAAGTTGTGCAAGTTGCATTAATTTTGCTTACTAGAAATAGCAAAAGTACCGACTTTGAAAAGCCAAGGTACTAACTCAAGGTAGCCTGTGCCTCACTGTCTTCTATTAGCTAGAGCAAAGGAAGGGACTCCCTTCGTTCGTATTATTGAATGAGCGCTCCCTAGATAGGGTTACAAGCGCTTTTTAGCACACCTTAATCTGCATTATATAAGTTACAGGGTAGATTAAAAAGTTAAATTAAAAAGAGCAAGTTAATAGAGAGAGAAAAGATTATTTATTATTAAGGAGGACAACCCCCTCCCTCAGGTACCTGCTAGCTACTAGCGGAAGCTCTATTGAGCGCTTAGCTGATGGCTTCAGGGATCGAAAACCCAACAACCAGCCAACTATCCGCATCAGGGAAGATCTAGGCATAGTAGCCATCCTCAATCAACCCCTTTACGGTGCGGATGGCGGAGCGCAGCTCCGTCACCCGCTACAAGCTCGATTAGCATCAATACTTATATGATGCGAATGATCACTCACAGCAGTCGTCGTCCTACTGGAGCAAAAAAGCTCCTCTACTAGCTCTAAGCTAAGTGGCTCTAGTACCTTATAACTAAGAGCTATTAGTCTACAAGTTACACGCTCTATTAAGACAACATACAGAGGGCGGCAAGAGTGCCTAAAGGCATAGCAGAAATACTGCTTGCTGTGGCGCCTAGAGGCAGAGTTGTTAACGCAAAGCGCTGCTAAACTGCTAGCTAGCAGCGTGTCTACACAGTAGGCGCAGGGCACTAGCCTGCGCCCGCCAGAAGCAGGTTGCTAGGGGGTAGGTAGCGCGGAGGGAGACGGCAGGGGCAAGGGCAGAGGAGGCAGCGACATAGCTACAACTACCTAAGCAGCAGCAACTATGTCCACTACTAGGGCGGAGAACGAGCCTAGGGGACTAGCAGAGGACGCGCGGTTGGCTAAAGCTAAACTGCTAGAGGGCGAGCAGGCGCGCAAGAGCGAGCAGGCGCGCTGCTAGAGAGGCGCTTAAGGCGCAGCAAGTAGGGCGCGGGCAGAAGCAGCGCAGGTAGCAGCAGAACTAGCAGCGCGGCAAGCGCGCTAGGCGGCTGCGGTGCGCGCAGCATGCTAGGCTTTAGTCTATCTCTATAATATGTCAGCAGAAGGCTAAAAAAGGCTAGGAAACAACAGATAGTAGGCTTAATTAGACGCTGTCTAAGCCTGTAATAAGAAGAGTAAGGCTGCAGAAGGGACTTAAGTGCCTAAAAGAGCAG
This sequence comes from Phoma herbarum, assembly GCA_001599375.1. Lineage (NCBI taxonomy): Eukaryota > Fungi > Ascomycota > Dothideomycetes > Pleosporales > Didymellaceae > Phoma > Phoma herbarum. The sequence continues at coordinate 1,126,166 of BCGR01000017.1, read as the reverse complement.
ATAAGAAACAGCGCAGAAGCTTAGAGGTGCAGATTAAATATACTTATAGCTATACTAACAAGAATAACTAAGAAATAGAGAATTTAAAAGAGGGAACTTACTTATATAGACGCAAAACAGCGCAGTAAAAGTAAGAGTAACAAGCTTAACTCCCTTTTAACGTTACAATATTGCTAACACAAAATTGCGCAGTTAGGCAGTAAACCTCCTACTTACTTTTACTACAGGACCTACTAAGCTAAGCAACAGTTAACAAGGGATAGGATTCTAAGCAGCTTAGAGAGAGACCACGCGCTTAGGTAGCAGGATGCCTCTAACAAACGCTTTCCTTTTAATTGAGCACTACAGCAACTACACAAGCGCTTGCAAACAGGTGTTCCTGTGCAAGAACCACCTAGGGGGTGTGTCACGTAGAAGAGCGTGTAGATGTACGCTAAGGCGCGCAGAGGTCCTCCGCTGCTTAGGAGCTTAGCTACCTTAGGACCTCAGTAACAAGCGTCTCTACTATAACCCTTAAGCTCAGTTAAGCGAGATTACATAACCTTTGGATTTCCTTTGTATATAAACAACACTTTGTATGTAAGACTAGTTAGTCACTAATCAAATACTATCAATCACCTAAGTATAGTGTTACGATCCGTTGCAGCCTAGCCCCACTATACCCGCGGGGCGACCAGGGTCGCTCTCCCTAAGCGAGTAAACACGAGAGAGCACAACGAGAGGTGCTCTCCCCAGCCTCTCCTTGGCACGAGAGCAGAAGGACAACATTGCTCTCTCTGCTCTCACGATCTCTGGAGAGCGCGCAGAGCGACAGAGCATTATGCATCACCCCCTACACTTATTTAGTATATAGCAAGTAGGAACACAACCCTTATGGTTTGTGTTTAACTTAGTTAATTAAGTTACTTCTTAGAATCTTAACTGACTACAACTAGCTGTATTGCGCATTGCTTAGACCTTGGTTACTCTCTGATATAATAGATTGTATTGCACGTTATCTATTGTTGACCCTGAGTTACTATATTAGACTTTGTCTAGGTATCTTACCCTACTGTTCTAGAACTAGCACTTATCCCTGAGACCTAACAACGAACTAGTACAATATTGGACTTTGTCTAGGTACGACTTTAACACTTTGAACACCCCCAAGATGAGTCCTACTTCAGGAACGAGCGCTACCCCTAGCAGCTCTTACAACTCTGACGTTAACATGTCTGATGCCATTGAGACCAACAACATCAATGTTAACAAGCCTGATCTCTACAGCGGAGACTGCGCTAAGCTTGATGATTGGCTTATGCAATGGGACCTCTTCTTTATGTTTTAAGGAGAAAAGGTACCTGAAAAGAAATGTGTTATACTTGTTGCGAGTTACATGCGTGGACAAGCTTTTACTTGGATTAAACCTTTTGTCTAGCAATACAACTAGGGCGACGCTCCTGACAACGTTGATGTCTGGATGGGCGACTTTGACGAGTTTAAGCTCAAGATCTGACCTGTGTTCGGAGTTAGCAACGAACTTACGATTGCACGACGCGACATCTAACGCATTTGTTAAGACTACTCGGCTGCTGACTATGCGGCAAAGTTCTAACAACTTGCTGCTTACACTGACTGGGACGACACTGCGTTGATGACTATGTTTAGACAAGGCCTTAAGCCTAAGGTTAAGGAAGAACTGATGCGCACTGGCGCTAGCACTAATACCCTTGACACGCTTATTAACACTGCAATTGAAATTGATGTTAAGCTCTACAAGCTCTAGCGCGAGCTCTGAGACGATCTAAGGGCGCGCGTGGTTTTAACTAACAAACGCCCGCCACCACGCAACTTATGGCGCAACAACCTTAACTGCGGCTAACGCGGAGGCTAATACTAATCTAACTCTGGACAACGCATTTATAACAACACAAGGAGTGGATACTATGGACCTGCAGCTATAGACCTATTGAACATTAACAAAGGACCTGATAGGTGGAACAAAAAGAGCAAGGGAAGCAAACTGGACAAGTCTTAGGTGACTTGTTACAGGTGTGGCAAACAAGGCTACTTCGCCTGAGACTGTTGCATGAAGAACAAGGTAGTCTAACAGCTTAATGTGCTAACTACTAGCGACGAAGGGACTAGTGACGAATAGGAAGTTCTTACTAATAACATAGGATGCCTCGAGATAGACACAGAGTCTGAAGAGGATCCCTAGGGAGATAGTAATGCGGATAAACAATATAACTAATTACCTACACCTTACCTAAATAGTAATTACAATAATATTATTATTACTAACACTAAACAATACTACGCTGTTAAAATAAGGCGTAAAAGGAAAATAATTATTGTAGGAAACATACATCGCAGACGCTTTATTAAGCGCAGCAACAAGTATTTCACTATAGACAACTATCTGTTGCTTGTTGTTACTCTAATACTAGCTAACAAGAGCTATAATTAACTTATTAACAGGTTTAGAATTATAGGTATGAACGACAATATTGACGAGGTACTTCCTAGGACAAGAGAAACTAAGAAACAAAAGCGTATAAGACGCTAGGACTTAGACTAAGCTAGAGGAATTAACTACTTACTCTGTTATTAGAATAACTAGTGCGACAAGCAACTAGCGTTGCGAAACTAGGAACTATCTAACAACAATAAAGAAGAATTTGAAGAAGCTAAAGAGTACTAAGACTACAAAATTATACGCGCTCGCGCGTACCTAGCCTCTAACAGCGCAGGACTATCTAGACTTAACTAACAGCTTGCCAATAGCCAAAAAACTTGTGCGGAATAGGCTAAACTTGCGTTCAAGGAATAGAAGGACAACAACTGCATCACACAGGCGGAACTCGACCTATACAATTGTCATACTCCTAGCTGCGGCGAACCGGACTTCAGACGATCACCTGCGGAGCAACTTATCCACAGTACTATAAAGTACTGGCAGGATGTACGCAACTTACAACATGCTGAGTTAGAATAGAGATACTGCTACTATAATGCGTGCAAGGCACATTACATAGCAAAGGTCAAAGCCTACTAGTTTCTAAGTCAATGATATAGGTGTACGCAAGCATGGTACATGTGCGAACAAGTCTAATGCATTGAGCATCTATAGGATAAACGCACTAAGGAACATTTCCTAGGGATTACAGATCTACAAGAGATACTTGTTATGTAGTTAGTTATTAATGGATACTGCAATAATGGCAACTAGGAAGAATGTCTAAATGCTGCATGCAAGCAACACGCACTCGCAAAAGAGTGTGGTGGGTTCTAGGATATAGAGCCTTTTTTAGGGCCGCGCTAACGAGCGCTAGGGATTGATCTATTAATTCTATCAGGACTGATCGCCTTATCAAACTTACAGTTCTACTAGGGGATGTAGAGTTGAAGGCATTATTGGACTTAGGTGCTTAGGGAAACTATATATCCCGCACAGCAGTAGAGAGAGCCGGACTCAAGCTATAGTACAAGACAAATCCATACCCCTTAAGAGTAGCTAATAAAGAACTAATGCTAGGGGAAGAAATAGTCACGCTTAAGATACGAGGTGCGCCCCTTAGATTATAGAATTATAGAGAAAAATTAGACCTAGATATTCTTAGGACGGCCGCCTACGATGTTATATTAGGACTACTATGGTTAAGGAAGCATAACCCACACATTAACTAGGCGAAGAGAACGCTTTAATTCGACGGGTGTAGATGCAGCACTACTACACGCCAACCTACGCAGCCCACGCTAGAGCTGGTAGATAAGAAGAAGATCAACAACATCTCTTCAACACACAAGACGCGCCAAAATAGAGCAGTTAATTGTGTAGACTAGAAGAGCCCCTCTGCGACAATTAAGGAGACTAAGAGTGCACCTCCTGCTATACCAGATGTGTATCGTTAGTACGCCTAGATATTTAAAGAAGAGTTATCCGCAAAAGCGCTACCTAAGCATTAACTTTAGAATTGTAAGATTAAACTTGAGGAAAAGAAAGAACTACCCTTTAGACCTATATACTAGCTATCTAAGAAAGAGCTTGAGATATTACGCGAGTATATTAAAGAAAACCTTGTGAAAGGATTTATTAGAAAATCTAAATCTCTAGCAGAATTCCCTATTCTATTCATACTAAAGAAAGATAGCAAACTAAGACTTTGCGTTGACTACTAAAAGTTGAACAATATTACAGTCAAGAATCGTTACCCGCTGCTAAATATATTAGAGTTACAAGATTAACTCTTAGGAGCAAAGTTTTTTACTACACTTAACTTACGCGGAGCGTACAACCTTATACACATAAAAAAGGGCGAAGAATAGAAGACAGCGTTTAGAACCTATTATAGTTATTACAAGTACACAGTTATGCTATTTGGGCTAACTAATGCACCAGCAGTTTGTCAGGCACTTATTAATAACGTATTATGAGAGCACCTAGACATTACTATAGTGGCATACCTTGATAACATCCTAGTGTATAGTTAGATACTGGAAGAACATAAGGTCTACGTAAGACAAGTGTTGGACTACTTAGCAAAAGCAGATCTTAGGCTAAAGCTAGAGAAGTGCGAATAGCACAAGAACAAAGTAGAGTTTCTTAGCTATGTCGTAGGAAGATACAGAGTTAAGATAAGTAAAAAGAAGATTTAGGTTATAAAGAATTAGCCAACGCCTACCTTAGTTAAGGGAATTTAAGAATTTCTCAGGTTTGTTAACTTTAACTAACGCTTTATTAAGGACTACTCTACTAAGGCCTTACTGCTTACGCGACTTACGCGGAAGAACACACTATTTAAGTGGGAAAAAGCGCAGGAAGACGCTTTCTAATCGCTCAAGCAAGCATGCATAGAGCCACCTACACTGATTGCATTTAAGAGCGGCAAGCCTGCACGTCTTGAAACAGATGCTTTAGATCTGGCATTAGGAGCCTGCATAACACAAGAACGAGACGGACAATGGCACCTAATTGCCTACTATTTGAGGAAGTTTACGGCACTAGAAGAACGCTACGATGTGCACGACAAGGAACTTATGGCTATTGTTGACGCGTTACAACATTGGAGAGTTTACGCGGAAAGCTGCTTAGAACTTACTATATACATAGATTATAAGAACTTGGTATATTTTACTACTACTAAGGTTCTAAACTAACAACAAGTCTGCTAGTTAGAAACGCTTGGTTAGTACAAGTTTAAGATCCTGTACACACTAGGAAAAGAAAACAGCAGAGCAGACGCTTTTAGCTAACGCCACGACTTCGCAGGCGAGAAGACAATTAACAAATTCGCTATTCTTAGAAAAAACAACAATAGGTCACTAGGACCATCGCAGCAGCTCAACCTTGTAATGGTAGTGGAAGGAGAACACCACATACCATCACAAGTACTAGAGGAACTAGAGGAGGAAGTTATCAGCAGTTATCACGATGACCCGCTGCATGGACACCCTGGTGTCACGCGAACAATGGAACTTATTAAAAGACATTACAAGTTCCTAAACATACAAGACAAAGTTAGCAAGTTTATTAAGAATTGCGTAAGCTGTTAGTAGAATAAACACAGCACGCACGCTAAGTACGGAGAAGCATAAGCAATAGAGCTACTAACGGCACTATAGACGAACATCACAATGGATTTCGTCACCCAGCTACTAATCTCTAAGGATCCTGTGACAGGATACGACTACGACTTAATCTTCGTTGTAGTGGATTAATTCACTAAGTACGCTAAAATAATACTGTTCAGACACAGCTACACTGCAGAACAACTAGCGCATGTCTTTAAGAATTAGATCATCTGCTATCATAGTATTCCCGAATTAATCATCAGCGACAGAGACAAGCTCTTCACGTCAAACTACTAGACTACGCTTCTAGCAGCGATAGGTACCAAGAAGAAGCTCTCTACAGCCTATCATCCGCAGACGGATAGACAGACAGAAAGAGTGAACTAGACAATAGAGACGTACCTCTGCATCTACTGCAACTAGCAGCAAGACAATTAGGTCTTACTACTGCTTATGGCACAAATTGCATACAACAACAAGCTTTTAGAAGCAACAGGCTATTTACTGTTCTTCGCGAACTATGGTAGACAGCTAAATCTTTTTACAAGATTATTAGATAGCAATATCTAAATGGAATTAGTAATAACCTTAGTTAAAGCACTAAAGGAAGTGTCAGATTAGATGGTTGTTTTTTAATTGATTGATTCTTGTTCTGTGTCTACGTTCGAAATTAGAGGCACATGTTTGTGTGGTTACACGCGAGTTTTGTGTTACCATACTGCCGTGCATCCCAGCCTTTCGCCTCATCTGCTGTGCTCCTGTCAACAGCCTTCGGCTTCAATGACCGTGCATCTGACAGGAAGTATACTAGAAATTGCTTAATAACATTGCTAAAGCTTAGTTACAAAGCATTTCTTATGTTAATAAGAAATAAAAAATAGCGCCTCTGCTAAAGGAGAGGGATAAAGTGTATCTCTTTACAAAAAACCTACGCATATAGCAACTAACAAAAAAACTAGACAAGGTTAAGGTTAGACTATTTTTTATTTCTAAACAAATTAGCCTAGTTAACTATTAACTTGAGCTACCTAAGGATGCAAAGATCTATCCTATGTTCCACATCTTGTTGTTAGAACTAGCCAACTCTAGAACACTAATCTAGAAAGACTTCTACTACTAAGCCAATAGCGAAGACAAGTGGGAAGTTGAAAAAATAATAACATATTGTGGGAAAGGACAACGTATTAAATACCTAGTTAAATAGTTAGGATACCCTGACTTAGAAAACACATGGGAGCCTGTTGCGCACCTTAAGAATTGCCGCTGACTGTTGGCGCAGTATTAGCAACAGCCCTGTCTAGGTACGAAGGAGGATTTGCGGCCTAGACCTCGTCTGAGAGCCCGTCTATAATACTCCAAGTGAAGGGAGACAAAGCGACACTATTGGAAGGAGCCGCTGTCGACTCCTGCTGCTTAATTCGTTGGATCTCTATTTCTTTGACAGCGATTGCTTCTGCCGCGTGATCTGCGTTCTTAGCTAACACTTTCTTTATTTCTAACTCTTCCTTTTGTATTTTATACAAACGCGCCTGCAGACGCTCCTTCTTTTCCTTAATAGTGGACTATTTATTAGAGGAAATCTGAATGTTGCAAGTTTTAGAGTTTGAGCGGTTGCACTTATTGCAGCGCCTGGACTGAACGTGCACGCGGCACACAAGGCTAGCCTTGCGACAGTTTTGATACGCAACAGGCATAACGTTACTAAAGAGATTGATGTAATCCGCAAGGTTGAGGCGACGAGCAGTACTGTTATCTTTAATGATTGGTTTGGAGGATTTTGGTGCTCTGGGCATGATGCTCGCAGCTTTGAGGACAAAGCTATGAAGGGGGAGGATAGTGTTACGATCCGTTGCAGCCTAGCCCCACTATACCCGCGGGGCGACCAGGGTCGCTCTCCCTAAGCGAGTAAACACAAGAGAGCACAACGAGAGGTGCTCTCCCTAGCCTCTCCTTGGCACGAGAGCAGAAGGACAACATTGCTCTCTCTGCTCTCACGATCTCTGGAGAGCGCGCAGAGCGACAGAGCATTATGCATTACCCCCTACACTTATTTAGTATATAGCAAGTAGGAACACAACCCTTATGGTTCGTGTTTAACTTAGTTAATTAAGTTACTTCTTGGAATCTTAACTGACTACAACTAGCTGCATTGCGCATTGCTTAGACCTTGGTCACTCTCTGACATAACAGATTGTATTGCATGTTATCTATTGTCGACCCTGAGTTACTATATTAGACTTTGTCTAGGTATCTCACCCTACTGTTCCAGAACCAGCACTCATCCCTGAGACCTAACAACGAACTAGTACAATATTGGACTTTGTCCAGGTACGACTTCAACATATAGTCTCGCAAGCTTGTCACACCTTCTTAGTTAGAGACTAGGTAATGGTCTTAAAACTGACACATGAAATCTACAAGGCTAAAACAGAAGCTAGACTAGAAGTATATAGGACTAGGACGTATAGTAGCCTAGATTAGCCTAACATTATTTAGAGTAGACCTACTAGGCTTAAAGAGTGTACATCTAGTCTTCTACGCCTTGTTACTTAAGCCTTTTAATCTGAAAGGCTTAATCCCTTATCTAGACACACCTATTGTGGACATGTTACGCACTTTTAGCGACAACGTATGGGAAGTAGATACTATTCTAGAAAGAAAACAGGATAATACTAGTTAGTAGTTATATTATGTTAAATAGACTAGATTCCCTAATAGTAAGAACTTCTAGGAGCTAGGAGTGAACATCTCCTTAAATACCTTCAAACAGTTCTAGGATAAGAAGAAAATGACACTAAAGAGAGCACAGCAGAAGACTTCTATTAAGAGGCGCCTAGAATGGCTGCCTAAAATAAGAGAAAATAGCAGTTAACAGTAGCTAATAACCCCTTACTAAAGTCTAGAGTTACCTTTACTATTTTTCTTACAGAGTTTTAGGTGTTTAATGGCACTTAGATATAGGGATAGGCTATAGGGGGCTATAGTGCCCTATAGTCTGCTATACTAGCGCAATAAAGGGCATAGTGGCTATAATAGGTTATTATAGCCTATAGTTACTAAGCTGAGCTCACAACCGCACACTAAAGGTCATATTAGGAGAGTATTATTAATGCGAGGCTCCATTAGGAGTGGGTATATCTAGGGACCTATAGGGGGTTATTATGCCCCAAAACGCTATGCTATGCTAGACTATAGCTTAAAACTACTAACATCTACCTACTTAGAGCTAGGAGGCCTTAGTAAGAAGCTTCTTGCGCTTCTTCTTCTTCTCCTTAATGCGTTTAGTTAACTTGCCCTTCTTAGACTTAGTCTTGCCTCCCTTCTTAGTCTCTAAGATAGCAATTTTTACAACTAAGTTCTTAGCCTAAGCTAAGTATTTACACTTTTAGGCGTTAACAACTAAACTTTAGGACTATAGTAGGTTAGAATGCGCTATTATAGCCTAGAATAGCTAGAATAGGGGTAAACTAACTTTTTTAGCAGAAGAATTAACTGCAGCGGCAACCTTAGCCTTAAGCTTGCGCTCTTAGAACTTAATATTAGCCTAGAAGGTTGCCTTGTTGCGCTTTTAGCCTATAGGTTGGGCTTTAGTGCTAGCTTTTTAGCTCTTAGAGCGAGCACTAGAGTGTAGGAACAACTTGTTAGCAAAAGGCTTGTAGCCGCTAAGAATAGTTAGTAATGCGCTATAATAGCCTATAATAGCCTAACTTACCGCAAAGCAGTTAGAATTAGTTAAGAAGCACCTCTAGCACCTTATAGTCTAGACATTATTACTAGAGGCAACTTTAATAAGCTAAGCCTTAAACTAGTGCTAATTAGCCTTGTTAATAAAAGGGAAGCAGCAGCCCTCTTTGCTAGCAAAATAGGTTGCGCTAGAGGCAAAGTACAATATGCAGCAGACATAGATATAATACAAGCAGCAAGCATGCTTAGCTATAAAGTTAGAGACCTCACTAAAATCTATAGTAAGCGGCGTGCGGGCAGTAGGCAGCGGTGCAGGCAAGGCTAGAATCTAGCAGCGTAGAATAGACTTCTATAGCCTAGTTAGCCTTAATACTTCTAAAAAGAACCTATGTTAGACTAAATAGGCCCTTTAGTGCTAATATAAGCTATAATAGCATATAATAGCGCGTTCTAGGGACTACTCTTAAAACTTAAAAAAGATTTAGGAACTTACTAACAGAGATGTGGAGTGTAGAAGTAATAGACTAAAATAGTAGGAGGGAGCCTTTTATATACTACTAGACCTACTGTGACGCTCTATTTGCGCTAAGACCGCCTTCTTTAAGTAAAAGTGAAGGTGAAGAGAAGTTAAGATATTTAGCACTTTTACTAGGTAAGAATTTTACTTAATTTAGAAGCTAGACTACTGCAACTTATAATAGGCCTCTTAACTACTTTCTAAGCTATAATAGGGTATACTAGCCCCTAGTATACCTCTAAGTCTCTCTTGTAGGTAGACTAGGACGTTCTACTCTAGAAGGGGGATAATGTTAGCACCTAGGCTAATAATAGGGCTAAATAACCTACAAGTTTCTGTGTGGGAAAGTAGAATGATATATTAGCTGTCTCTGCCCTATACTAGGCAGGCAGCGAATAGTCTACAGTTAATAAATAGACCTTTTAGTCGTTGAGACTATCTTGCCTTAGCGTTTCTACCAAACCTCCCTGTGCCCACCTTCTCGGTTCTGACACCTAGCACCTATAGTGACAAGAGGACAGAGACACAGAGGTTCTAGCTTCTAACGCTATTCGCATATATAAAATGGCTACTTAGGGAAAATAACAAAGCTAGTGCAAATATAGCATTCCTAGTCTAGATAAACTAAGCATAAATATTAAAGTTGCATATACACGCAATAATAATAAGGTTACAAGCGAAGAATTTAGAGAATTAACTATAACAAAGTAGTGAGCTCCTATAGTAACAGCAAGAGCGCAGAGAAATAAGAAGCAAGAGTCAACTCCTATTAGATGACAAGAGAGACACGAACCCTGCTGCTATAGCACTAGAAATGCTACTAACAGCACAGGAGCCATATAACAACATTAAGGCAGTAGAATAGGCCTAGAATGCTGCAGCTGAGCAAGACAAGACCTACTAGCTAGTAATAGAAGCGTTAAAGTTAGGAGCAAGAAAGTTCCTACTGCAATTAGAGCTAAAAGTTTTGTTAGCTAAATGCTCTATTAACCTGCAAAGCCGCCTACGCTACTAGAGATAGAAGTAAGTGCTATATTTAGAAGAGCTGCGCAGCTAAATTATTGATAAAGTACACTATTTGCTAATTGTAGGGTATCTAGAAAAAGGAAATATGTTCTATATTCTTTCTTGTTTATACTTCTAGCTAGGCATATTATTCTGCCTGCAGAGATATATACAGAACTGCAATGTTTGTAGGAGGACAAAACCCTAGAGGGAGCTTAAGCAAGAACTTCTTAAACTGCTTCTACTTCTAGAATAAATCTAGAAGGAGATCTCTATAGACTTTGTAACTAATTTGCTAGAAAGTAAAAGTGCAACTAATCTTATAGTAGTTATAGACTAGCTTTTTAAAGACGCAATTCTTATTTCTTTGCGAGACCTAACAGTTAGCATAGTAGTATAAGCCTTTATCTCCTGTGTTATAGCATATTACTAGTTGCTAGATGCTATTATCTCTAATAGGGGATCGCAGTTCTTGAGCGCCTTCTAGTTAATTGTGGAGGAGTAGGGAGCTTCTCAAAGCATGTTCAGGTGATCTATGAATTGGACCACTGGTTTCGTAGTAAGACCAAGTGGCTGAATCTATATAGAGGAGCATCGGAATATAGTATCGCCTGCTCCGCCCTGTACGGGAGCTTGTGGCCGTGCGCTCACAGGCTCCGTGATCGTAAGCCTATGTGATGAGATGCTCCGTAGGACCGTATGCTCCACGACACACCCCCCAGGTGCGCGTGCGAATGTGGGCGCACCTGTAGCCACGAGCCAACTGCTCCCATGTGTACCTCGCAGATCCTGGGTGTCTC